>CM046819.1:4606603-4625077 GCA_025617385.1 Murraya koenigii | reverse complement strand
AAAGTCTCAAAATATATAAGTGATGAGGAAAGCATGCTAGATGATGAAGAAATGGCTATGCTAGCCGGAAGATTCAGAAAATTCTATAAGAAAACCAGATGAGTGGAGAAAATTCAGAAACTATAAGAATCAAAAGAAGAAGAAGAAGCACATCACTTGCTACTAATGCAAGAAGCTTAGAAACAATCGAATTCCTCTTCTAAATAAACTGAAAAATAAGGTCATGGATGCTACATGGGATGACGGTGATAAGGAATCAAGTGATGATGAAGAATATCAAGAAATGTCAAACCCAGCTCTCGTGGCACTTGAGGAAGAATCATTCGACGAGCTTGATGAGGTAAGTAATTCTCCTACGTATGATAAATTATAAGATTTTTTTAAGGAATTACATGATAATTAGATAAGAATAGGTAAAAAAAATGCATGCTTTAAAAGGAAAATTGTTAACGTTTCTAATGGAAATGATTCTTTCAGTGATAAGATCATATTTTCAGAATTAGATAATAAAAAGTTAAATGATAAGCTTGTGTGTTGTAAAAAAAACATTGTTCTTAAGCAAGAAAGTTTTATGATAGGGAACTATTCTTAGTTTTTAAGTTTTATCAAAATCGAAACGGTGAAGATGTTTCTTTTAAAGACAATTTAAAAAGAAAGATTCTTGGAAGTGATAATGTCGGAAAAGCCTTTTTACTCTTATTAAAAGTTTGTGCTTAGTTGAAAACTTAAAACAAAACTTTATTAGTGTTAGTCAATTATACGATAAATACTATAGAGTCATTTTTTATAAGTCAAGATGTGTTATTGAGAATGCATGTGATAATAAAATTTTGTTTGTTGGAAATAGATGTGTCAATGTTTATACTATTGATATAGAATGTGCATCCACTCATGATAAATGTCTTTTTGCATTATATAATGATAGTTGGTTACAACATAAAAGAGTAGGACATGCAAGTATGGATTTATTTTAATAAAAGGTCTTTCTAAAATTAGTTTTCAAAAAGATAGAATATGCGATGTATGTCAACTTGGAAAACAAGTCAAAGCTTCATTCAAAGAAAAAAAATACACATTTATACTTCAAAACCTCTTTAACTCATTCATATGGATTTATTTAGGTCATCTGAGTATTCTAACCTAAATAGTAAATGTTATGCTTTTGTGATTGTTGATGATTTTCAAGATTTACTTGGGTACTATTTTTAACTAGTAAAGATAATGCTTTTGATATGTTTAAAATTTTTTGTAAAAGAGTTCAAAATAAAAAAAAGATATATCATTTTATGCATTAAAAGTGATCATAGTAGGGTGTTTGAAAAGCATATTTTTGAAAGTTTTTGTAATAATTTAGGCATCGAACATTAATTCTCATCACCTAGGAATCCACAACAAAATGAGGTTGTTAAGATAAAGAATAGAACAACTCAAGAAATGGATAGAACCATGCTTAATGAGAACTCCTTGCCAAAATATTTTTGGGCTAAAGCTGTTAGCACTACATGCTATGTTTTAAATCGAGTGTTAATCAAGTCATTTTTTAACAAAACACCCTATGAGCTTTGGAAAGATCAAAAACCTAACATTGACTATTTCAAAGTTTTTGGCTGTAAATGTTTCATTTTAAGCACAAAAGAAAATTTAGGAAAATTTGATCTTAAATCAAATATTAGTATATTTCTTGGGTATTTAAACTTAAGCAAAGCTTATAGAGTTTACAACAAAAGAACTTTGGTTATAGAAGAATCAATACATGTTACATTTGATAAATCTAATAACTCAATTACGAAGAAAGTTCTAGTTGATGATGATGATGATGTATGAAGAAAAAAAGAAAATGAAAAGTAGCCTCATAAAGAATTAACTGTAGACAAATAAGAAGGTTCTTATGATGAGAATCAAGAAGAATAATAAAGAGAACAACTCAACTGAGAACAAAATACTAGTAATTCTTAAACACTTCCCAGGGAATGGAGGTATATGTCTTTTCATCTAAAAGACTTAATATTAGGAGATCCCTCACGTGGCATTACTACTAGATCTTCTATTAAAAATACATGTGAGCATACTACATTTATATCTCAAATTGAACTAAAATTCTTTTTGGATGCTCAAAATAATGAATCTTAGATTATGGTAATGCAAGAGGAGTTGAATCAATTTGAGAGAAATAATGTGTGGGAGTTAGTCCCAAAACTTGAACACCAGTCTGTTATTGAAACTAAATAGGTGTTTAAAAATAAAATGAATGAATTTAGAGTGGTTGTAAGAAATGAAGATAGATCAGTGGCTCAATGATACAACCAAGAAGAAGGTATTGATTTCGATGAAACTTTTTCTCTAGTAGCTAGATTAGATTTGATTAGAATATTATTAGCATTTGCATGTCATAAAGATTTTATTTTGTATCAAATGGATGTTAAAAGTGCTTTTCTAAATGCTTTTATAATGGAAGAAGTATATGTGAAGTGACCCCCTGGTTTTAAAAATGAAAAATTTCCTGACCATGTATATAAATTGTATAAAGCTTTAAATGGTTTGAAGTAAGTACCTAGGGCATGGTATCATAGACTTAGTAAATTTCTTTTGGAAAATGATTTTTCAATGGAATTGGATTTACATTAAAGACATCATATTTGGATTTACTGATGAGTCTTTGTGTAAGGAGTTTTTGATATGTATGAGTAAAGAGTTTTAAATAATTACAATAGGTGAGCTGAAGTATTTTCTCAGACTTCAAATCAAGCAAAACAGTGAAGGAATCTTCACCAACAAAGCTAAATGTGTAAGAGATCTGCTAAAAAAATTCGGTATTGAGGAATCAAAAATAAAAGAAACCCCAATGAGTATATCAATAAAGCTGGATAAATATTAATTTAGGACTCTAGTATCCTAGGGTACTCATATAGATTTGACATACTTTTCAAATGCCAATTTTGCTAGATATAAGATTGATAGAAAAAATACTAGTGGTATATGTCATTTTCTATAGCACTCTTTAGTCTTATGGTTTAGTAAGAAAAAAAATTCAGTTGCATTTTTAACCACTAAGGCAGAATATATTGCGAGTTAAATATTATTGTAAACAAGCTTTATAGATTAAATAAACTCTTGAGACTATGGCATTAAATTAGATCATATTCCTACTAAATGTGATAACACTGGTGCTATAAATCTATTAAAGAATCTAATTTAACATTTTAAGACTAAGCATATTGAAATTAGGCATCATTTCTTGTATGATCATTTTCAAAGAGGTGATATTGCATTAGAATTTATTTCTATTGAAAAGCAGCTTACTGAAATTTTCACAAAACTTTATGCGAACAACAATTTTAAAAAATTAAACATGAACTTGTAATGATGACTATTTCTCATTGAGTTTTTCATTGATTGATTGTTTACAAATATGCTTGGTTATTTGCATTTAATTGATTAATAATTTCTTAATTTTATTTTGTAGAAAGCTTATTATGTTTCATACATAAAAATGACATTTGAAATAATTTCAGGATCACTAAGTGATTTTAAAATTACTAAAAATTTGGCTAATAATCAAGATTGTGCATACTATAGGGAAACCGGCTAACCGCCTGATATAAGTGGCTAGCAAGCCAGTCTGCTAAATTGTAGCGGTTAACGGCTAAGTATCTAGAATACTGAGAAAATAATCAGCCAATCGCTTTTTTCAAACAACTAGTAGGATACGCGTTATGAAACCCTATTTTCCTTCCTCACACACACGGTTAGTCACTTGTTCTCTCTCTCTATTCATTTGTTTTACTTTCTTAATTTCTCCTAATAATCTCTTATTTCTCAATCTTGTTAAAATCACTCTTTTAAACTATTTTCCACTCATCAATCTTCACTATTTCATCCTTAAAACACAAAATCATCATTATTGCTCAAAAATACCAAATCTCAAACCTTAAATCCTCATTTTCTTCTACATTTGATAGCATTTTTCCAAAAAAATTGAACCTTTACACTCTCTCAAATCACTTCTAAGAACTCTTTCATCGGTTTCGTTTCACTTTTTTTGATAAAGAATCCTTAAATCCATTTTTTAACGTTCTTGACAATAGTGAAGAATAAGCAAACTTCTTGCAAGCGAAAGGAACTCAAGGAGGATGCTTTTGAGTTCTTTGGTTCACATTTCTTTACTCCACAGTTGTAGAAACGATATTTCGAGCAATTTATGACTAGGTCTATTATTCTCTCTTTTTTTGTTAAATTAGATGTTTTGAATCATTTGATTAATGATAGAACTCTTAGAGAATTATTGGAAGATATATTATTAAAGTATATATTGACATTTAGGGAACCCATTTATCTTAGTTTGATTAAGGTATTTTATTTAAACATGGAAGTGACTTCAGCTACTCATAATAAAATTTTTACCAATGTGTTAGGGTTCCACTTATCTTTAATACTGTTGAATTGAATAGGACCCTTAAGATTTCAAATGAGGGATTTCAATTCTTTTCCTCTAGGTACAAAATGAAAAAGCCTTGGTATAATTTGGTAGAGGTTGTACGAAACATATGTAAGAGAACCGATTTATCAGAATTCTTTTGTAACGCCTCTTTTAAAGCTCAAGTTTTACCATTTTAAGTAAGAATTTTGCATAACATAATTCAACACTTTATCAGCATTAGGATGAGGCAATTTGATGAGGTTACTAGTTTAGATGTTTGCTTATTGGATAATATATTATTGGGTAGGAATCTGGATATAGTGTATATTATTCTTTAGCATATGTTTAGCTCTCCTAATATCGGAAGTCGTTCTCTTCCTTATGGTATTATCGTTACATGCATTCTGAAGCACTTTAATGTCTTTATCATTGAACCTCCACTTTGTGAGTCTAAAGAACTAAGTAAAGAAATTATCATGAGTTTAGTATTCGAGTGGGATGTGAACAATGACGTATGGGTAAAGAATAGAAATCTGAAGAATAAACCCAATGAGATGGCTCCTATAGATCATCAGACGGTCAACGATGTGACTCCTGCTGATCAACTTCCAGATATCTCTATCAACTTGCAGGGAGTATCTCGTTCTCGTGCTCCTATTTTTAGCTTCCTCGTACTCCTATTTTTAGCTTCCTCGTACCATTGCTGCTCCTTCATCATCCTCGGTTGAGGAACTGATGCAGTATTTGTTATCCAGGATTGATTCTTTATCCATCCAGTTTGCTAAAATTTAGTCTCAGCATTAATAGATCTTTGATGCATAGAAACCTTTTTTTGCACAGTAGAAGCAAATCTTTGATGGCCAGCAACTCATCTTCAGTAATCTCGGTATCTTTCTGGCTCTTCATCCTCCTCCCAGTCCCCTCATCCTCCTTTTCAGTACTTATTTATTTATTTATTTTTCATGTCATTCCCTTGTGACTTCTGCACTAACATATATCCATTTTTTTTTTTATAAACTTTTTACTTAATGTATTAGTTATAAAAGTTCTTATGAGGTTTTTTTTTATTGGTTATACATTGTTGTTATTGATGTTGATTGTGGATATATATTGGAAGTGTTCTTGTTGTATTTGGGACATGCCTATTTTTCAGGGAAGGTTCTGCTGAATTTTTTTTCTCCCTCACACATATAGAATATGCTTTTCTACTATTTTTTCTTTCTTTTCACTATTTTTCATAATTTTTTTTTTTTTTATAATGAAAGAGGAGAAGAGGGCATGTATTTTGATATGGTTTTAAATAGGGGAGCTCTTGTTCTCATATATTCAAGGGAATTTATTTCTGAAACGCTTTATAGTTTTATAATGTCATATATGGCATACATCTAGGGAAGTGCTAATGTAAAAGTATATATGTATGTCATCATTGAAAATGGGGAGACCGTTAGCCTAAAAGACTTTATAATCGTTGATTTTAATGATAACAAACCACAAGTAAGAAGGGGTAATTTGGTTATTTAATATTTTACTATTTCACTCATTTTTTAAAGGCAGGTCCTATGCAAATGGAATCAAGCTCGATCATAAACAAATAATGTACTGGAAGAAATTCCGTAAGATAAGTACTAGCCTGTGTAATCAAATTCATAATTATTATAAAGCTAGTGTAATTTGGTGTTTATCTATTTTAGTAAGTTAAAAACCTCAAGATACTCTTCATAAATCATTACTTTACATAAATAACGGTTTTATAATTTTAAAAGTAATTGATTTTATCAAAATGGATATGTTTTAAGTCTTTAGGAACAATTTGAAAAGATTTAAAGTTTTGAGCTCATAAATATATTTTTAAAATTGTAGAAATGGATCTATTCGAAATGTATTTAAATGATTTAAGCCATAGTCTAGTTCTAAGAAATATTTTGGGGTTAAAATCTAATCTCATAAAAATTATGAATCAATTCCAGGGAGTTAGCGGCTAGCTGGCTGATTTATAGCAGCCAACCGACTACATAACAGTGTTGAAAAAATTGATTCTAGAGAATTAGCAGTTATCTAGCTGTTTAAAGCGGCTAACCGCCTATTATGTATATAAGTTTTCAAATTCCAGAGAATTAGCGACTAGTAGACTAATTTCTAGTGGCTAACTAGTTACAAGCTAGATTTTAAAAATTTCTCTTTGACGATAACATAGCTGCTCCGACTATTTTGAGCGGCTAACTGATACTTTTCTAGAAAAGCTCATAGCGGCTAGTTTCATAGTTTATACTATGTAAACTCAATTCATACTCAATTTTTTTAAGCACTATTTTTTTTTATACATAACTTAAGCATACAACTACTCTTGAGCTTTCATTTTTTCTTACACACATACATCTGACTATATTTGAGCTATCGTTTATATATTTACTCTATTAGAAATTTTTGTTAGAATATTTGAATTTTTCATTAAGATTGTAAAATTGTAAGTGTGGGAAACACTTAAGAAAGGTGTGGTGAGTAAAACACTATTGTAAATGTTTATTGATACATGGGAAGTCAATTGTCAGAAGTTGAAGACTTCAGACACTTGATAATGAAATCCTCAAGCATGGTTAGCTTAGAAGCATAGACGTAGGCGGGGTTTGCCAAATCATGTAAAAACTCTCGAGTTTGCTTTCTCTTTTCCTTATTCTGTTATTTAGCTCTTGCTTTAATTTACATTTATTAGATTGTTCAATTCAATTCAAAGTGAGTTGTGTTGAAAATTTGTATACTCCTTAAAATATCCAATGCACGCCCCTTTCTTGAGTTGCACCTTAGAATTTCAACATTGATTTTGCACTTGTTCAAGTTTGTTAGTGATGCATTAAAAAAATTTAAAAAAATTACAAATTTTGTTCATGATGCATTTTTATTTTCATGTTCTTACATATTAGTACGATTTTAAAGTCACACATTTTTAAAGCAAAGTCCTAAATTTGTTTTTTTTTTAAAGTGCATTGAATCGTTTTGGCCTGTCAAAATTGATTTGGCTGCATTCTTTTAGTTATGATGTTGTCTGCAAAACTCCAAATTCAGTTCTATAAAAAATTTTCTCCAAGGTATGATACTTTATAGCTTCACAATTATAAGTTGTTTTCTCTTTACTTTGGGTCTCTCATTTTCTATTTTCAATGGCATAATTATAGTAGGATTTCAAAGAAATGAGCTTCATTTTTTAAGCTTCTTATTACCTGCTCGATAATCCATACATCCCTTATCAGTGTATGGCCATCTATCTCTAAAGCACAGGTTTAGGTTCGGCCTCAATGGAAAAAAAAGGGAGCACCTAACAACGTATCTTCACAAACCAAAACTACAATATCCTTTGCAATAATATATGGGTTGCATTAAGATTCTATTCCATTTATTCCTAGTTTAATTGAAGTTTATTCATCTGCACTGTGTTTTTTATTCGAAGAGTTATCATGCATCGCATTCGGTTTTTGCATTTGACTTGATATTCATGACTTATTTGCATTAAATTACATTTGTTTATTGTTCTTCTACATGATTTAGGATTGATGGTGTCTTAAATTAGATCAAAATTTTTTTTCCACAATCATTTCCTTATATAAGGATCACTTTTTCCTCTTTAAACTAGTCTAACTCATTTATATAAGGAAGCCTCTATGATCATTATTTTTCACTCAATTTTCTTGGTTTCCTCCTTATAATTTCGGCTGCTCCAGGTTATTCATTTTTGCAACCTTTTAGCAAGAAAAAAAAAAGGAGATTTAATATATTTAATAGTCTTCATTCGCATGATGCAATACCTTAGGGAGTAGTATTTCAATTTTAGGGAGTGATTCTTGTTATAGAATTTTTAGATCTTAGAATTTCTAGTTCTTAGGGAATTCTTTTTTTTTTTTTTTTGATTTTGTGCTTAATGTTGCCTTACAATTTATTGATCAATAAAATAAGTATTTTATTTTAATTCTTGTCTTGATTTATTTGATAAACTAACATGCTAATTGCCAATTATTTTATTAATTTTTCATTGTTTGTGATTTTTTCAAATTCACGTTTTAGCGCCAAGATTTTCATTGAAGACTATTGCTAGATTGCTTTCACCACAAGGATACCAAAGAGTGAGACTATTATGTCCATTATTTATATATTTGGCATCTCATGTCAAGTCTAGTTAAATTAGAATTTTAGATCTTAAAACTTGTAATTTTTGTGAAACACTAATACCTATATAAAGAATAGTATTTTATAATTAAAGCGACACAACACAAAGTATAAAGTGGATAAGCAAAATTTGGCCTTCTTCCTAAACATAATCTAGCACATGATATTGTGTTAATTTATTTTCTTGTCTTCTTCATTCGATCTTATAATGTAACTATTTCTTTTCATCTATGTGGATCTGAGATCATTAGACATTGAAGTATTGAAGAATTTCTGTTGATCACTTTGCAAAGTGCCTTGAGGATCGTGGATCAAGAGAGGTAACAGTTATTCAAGATAAGTAGATTCTGTCTGAGGTTGAGTAAGTTGTATGGTGATAAAATGTAAGTGAGAGCCTCAAGTTTAGTAAATTCATAAATTATAACATCTCAACTTCGTGAACAAATTTTAATCTAGGCCCGGCCTCGTGGATGTAAGATTAATTAAGCCGAACCACGTAACAATCTCAGTAATTTATTGCTTTTAACAAGATTAATGTTTTTGAAGTGGATGAACAGTACTTATGAATAGTATTTTCAGGAAATTAATTTAGTTTAATTAATTTTATGTTTTTAATATAATTAGGTTAATTATATTGGAGATTTTCTCAGGATTCACTATTTTAAGAATTTAATTAAGTGGTTAGTTAATTAGTTTTAGTGATTTAAAATTGCCAACATCTATTTGTAATAAACCTAAATTCCTTTCAATAGCTATATTTAGGTTTACTTTACTCATTTCATTTTTTGTTTTAGATTTAAGTTAGGAAGTGTGAATGTTAAAAATTATTAAAGTCAAAGAAGGGTGAGAAAGGAGATGAAAGTTGGTTATAAATGTTGCTTGGAAGTTGTTGTGTGTTTGATTGTTTCTTATTTTACTTTGTGCCATTATTGAAACTTTTTTATTTTTTTTTATGTTTGTTATGCTTTGTGCCCACCTCTATCTACCATAATTTTAAAAATAATTGAAAACTATATGAATGCACAAGCCCAACCCAGGCTCGTAATGGGTCCAACCTAGGCCTGCCCTTATACCTCCCCTAACTTGGGGTTGGCCCTGGGTTTGAAAAAGCTTAGCCCAAGCTTGCAATTGCTATTGGCATTCCCGCATTAAAATTATTAATTAGACAATTTTTAATTAAACCACTACTCAAAAGTCAAATAATTTTTCGTAAAAATTCTTTATACACGTATTTCCTTTTACAACATTTGGTTAACATCTAAGCTAAACTCTCTTTTCTTTCTTAAACCTTAATTTAATGGTGCATTTACTGATTGATAATTGAAATGGACTGGAATCAGAATAGATAAGAATATGAATGTGATGGAATAAAATATAGGGACTCAAAATTAGAAATAAGTTATATACTTAAATTGTAATAAATGGTTTCGCAATGGGCTGTATTATCATTAATGTGTTTACTTTATCTTGGAATTAGAATCGATTATTTTAAATTACTAAAATGTTATTAGTTAATTGTTATTATTATTATTATTTTTCTATTTTTACTATCAATTATTGTCAATGATAATAAAAGTAATTATTATTATTAATATTAATAATAAATTAAGTGGACCTAACCCTCAAAGTAATAAGGCTTTTACTAATCGACATTAAAGCTACAACGAACTATACAAATTGATTTTTTTTTTTTTTTTTTGCTAATGAGCTCAAATTGCATCATAAGAATTATATGTGCCACACTTCCAAGGTGTCAAACTATGGCACTTTTCCATGGGAAAGGAAAATATTCCAGGGGAATAACATCTAAGTCATTATGAGGGAATAACACTTAAGGTAAAATTCCCTAGGAGCTTATGAAAATGAAAAGAGAAGGAAAGCATGCCCAAAGTCACAAGAGTAAGGAAGCACATAGGCATAGAATGAATTATGTAGGTATAGAATAAATATGTTTGTTTTCCTACAACCCAATTCACATCCATGTGCACAATAATAATAAGTGATACGTGTCATTAGGATAAGAGCTCAAGGCAAAACCCTAATCATATATCACCTATCATCTATAAATAAAGGCCACTTATATGAGAAAGGTATCCTTGGGAAAAAAAAAAAAACAGAAACATTGTTTACTTTAAAAAGATTGACTTCATCTTCTTCATCTTTTTTCTTCCTTAAAGCTTTGACCAAATACTGACTTTGGCGTTAGAGTGCCTTTTTAAGTACCCACCTAGTCAGATTCAAGGCTAGCAAGTAATGCAAGTTCTCTACAAACTACAAATCGTGTGAAGATAAAAATTTCAGCCCCTTAAAGAATTAAAACAAGGGTTCTTTTGTATACTTATAATTATATAATCAATTCTTTCATTTGGATAATTTCTTCGATTACATGGATTATACCTATTTGCATAAATACCTTGACGATTCCTACTCGTTAATACATAGAGCTTACTAAGCATATCTTGAGTTGGTACGGAAATGAGATCTTTAATAGTAAGAGACAAGAGATTCATGTAAAAAACATAAGTAAATGGGCCGTCCCTTAAGCCTCTAAAGATAAGGTATCCCCATTAAAGTTTACATTAAATATCTTAAAAACTAATGGATACAAACAAATAGCAGGCCCTTCTACTAAAATGGGCTTGCCTATATGCCTAATCTATGCAAAGTAGATGCTTTATTCAGCAATACTGGATGTCCTTAAATAAACTTCTTGCAGTATTTTCCAGATAACTTGCCTTTTTCTTTTTTTTTTTAAAAATTTTACTCTTATCAACTCCTATATTCAAAGCAAGGTGTTGTTTAATTAGCCCACAAACTACAAAAGTCTAGAAATGATCTATTTCGATTTTATGAGGTAATCGACATTGATGTAAGGAAAGAGAAAGGCCCACAATAATGACGGACCGCCCGGAATAATCGACCTATTTGCAAAGTAGAATCTCAAGAAATTTTTCTTGTTTGCCTTCAATTACATTTGAAAACAACTTATAAATCTTATTATAACCATCCCTTATTGTTGTCCGCAGATGTTATTATCAATAAGTGTTTCCATAGCTTCTTACACCAATTTCTCCTAACATATTACTAATTCTCCTGACATATATTGACTTGTTGTTAATAGCTCAGTAAGAGTATTGTTCGAAAAGATAAATCTTTTATAGTGTTCATCAATATACTAACTCATTAGTTTACCTTCAATTATATAAATGATAAGTTTTAACTCAGGAGGAAGAATAGGTAATAGATATAAAACTAACCATTTTAATTTGATATTTGTTCGAAGAAAATGCTTAGCTAATTCTGTGCATCTAACTATAAAAATCCATCTTTCATCCAATTTTTTTTTATCTTTCTAGTCATTATCGACAAGCCCTTCTTCCCTTAACTCTTTCCATTCTAACAAGGAATAATATATAATAATTCACAAATCTAGTTGGCTGATTGTTTTACGATAGCAACTGCTCCAGTAGAAATTTCTCAGTTATTAAATTTATCGACCTTTGGTATTTTTAAAATTGTATTGCATATTTGAATTAACTACTTAATCATAAAAAGTCGATTTTTTCACTACGAGCTTAATAAAAGAAAAATTGGGATAAGATCTTATCTTTTTGGATTTCCCCCATCAAAATTGAACATGTGCATTTCTTCTCATCTAGCTCAATAAGTTATATGAAATAAGGATAAAGAAAGGGGTTCTCCTTTCAAATTCTTTAAAAAACACCCCATAGCCCAAATAATTACTCCTTACTCAAGTTCCAAGTAAAGTCCAAGCAATATTTCATTGATTAACTCTTGTTTTTCTTTTATTGAGATTTTCAAAATTCTTTAGTCAATGATAAATTACGAAATTAAAATGTAAAATTCTTGATTTGTCTACTTTCCCTTAGTGACCAACACACTTATTTTAAATTATTAAATTAAATAAATTAAAGGAAAGGATTGCCTTAGAGTACATAAGGGATATATATTTTGTTCCTTTCAATCTTTTAGCTCTATTACATATTTGCTTATCTGAGGAACATAATTTCACTTTTTTCCAACGAGTTACAACTAGAAATTCTTATTTATTTTGGAAATTATCAGTCACCAATATCATTTGTGCTAATATACTTTTAACATATATCACTCGTATACCATAAGTTGGTAAAGCACTTCTGCCGTCCACCAATTCGTTACCAACCGTTAGAATATGCTGACGTCATAGGAGTAATGTGGTCTTTTAACATAGGAGAAGCTGTGATAAAAAAGTGACATGTCATTTTTAAGTGAAATATATTACCTTACGGACGACATGTCGTTTTATTGAAATATAACTATATGATATGTTGTTTTACTGTAAAATATTTGTATGACATGTCATCTTATATAAGGAAAATAACAATATTTTTTCGGACGAAATATCGTTTATATTAAACATTAATGGATGGCATATCGTTTAACTTGAAAGCTATAAGATGACATGTAGTTTTATTATTAAAAAAAAAACTAGTTTACAAAACACTACTAGAAAAATGGCCTTTAGTGATTCTAAAATAGTGTCACTAATTACTTTTAGTGACGATTATTAATAGTGTCGATGATCCGGGAGTCGGAAAATATCGACACTTGAATGCAGATGTCGGAATTACTATTACTATAGTATTACAGATTTTATGACACTATAGTATCAATAATTACTATTACTATAGTATCACGAGTTAGTAATATCAGTAAAACAATCACCCCAATGAAATTAATACTTTATGATACATTTTTAGTATCAATGACTTTTATTAGTTATTATTGTCATTTTAAGTTTTGTCAATCTAATGATATTATTTAAAAAAGAATATTAGTAAACTACTAAAATGAACAATTATATATAAAATTTCTATGACAAAACACCGTTTCTTTCATACACAAACAAATCGGGCTCTCCATCTACAAATTTAAGGAAGATTAAAATATTAAAAAAAAGAATAAAGATCATATCCTCCCGGGCCCATCTACAAATTTATACTTTTTCTCCAACCTCGCCGGTTAGCTTGGCATAGTGCTCCCACTCGTCTTGGTCAAATGGATCTTCAATTCATACAATAGGATAATTAGAGATGAAAGACTTGTAGAGATCTTTGAGTGCATCTCCCGAGATCTTTTGTGAACCGTCATTGTTACGCAAAAGAAGACCAAAAAATTAAGAAAATAGGAAAAAAAATTAAGTATTTTACCACAAAACATTAGCACTAAGGATTGAGAGTAAAGAAAATTTTACGGTGGCACTACCTCGAATATTGACAAGGAAAGCACAGCGAAAGCAAGAAGCGGCAACAAGCTGCGACAGCGCTTGTGGTGTAGCGGCGGCATTGCAATTATTGCTGCTTCTTGTAGAACAGAAGCGATTGCGATTGCGGCGGCGAGGCTGCGGCACTAGCGACTCTACCGCGGTTCCTCTGCGATGAATGCAGCTGCTTGCTTGTGGTGTAGCGGCAACAAGCTGCAGTTGCTTGTCTTTGCGGCAGCGAAAATACGACTCTCGCTTGTCGTTGCAGCGATAGCAGTGCAATTGCCTAGCTGTAGAACGAAGCGATTGCGATTCGGCGGCGAAGCTGCGGCCTGGCAGTATAGCACTCTGCAGCTGGTGCGACACATTGCGATGAATCATATGCTTGCTTGTGGTAATGCATTGCTTGCTTGTGATGTAGCGACAACAAGCTGCAGTTGCTTGTCTTTGTAGTTCGAGTGCGACAAAGCATTCTTGCTTGTCTTGCTGCGGCAGAAAATACAGACTCTTGCTTGTCTTGCGGCGGCGACAGCTGCAGTCTCTGCTTGTGCAAATTGAGACTCATTTTCTCTTATCAAGAACATGCCCCTTGTCTTCTGCTGCGGTGGTTGCAGTTGCAATTCCTACGATTCTTTGCAATTCCTAGTCTACCTCTACCACCACCACAAGCAGAGATAGGATTTCAGCATCATATTAAGATACTCTAACAGAGTAATGCTAGTTAAAGCTAAAATAGCAAATAGAAAATGTGACACTTGATAAACTGCATGTACAGGGGGGAAATAAGGAGCAATTCCACACCACATGGGTTAAGTTCCACACCACTTGTTTAGCTTCCAAGAAACAACAAATTTAAGAAACAAAAAGTAGTATCTGGATTCTTGATGTAGTTTATGACGTCCAAGAGAACAAAAATTCAAATCCAAAATGACCATAGATTTCAAATAAGGATTAAAACTAAGATATATATACAATTCTAGTGAATTGCTCCTGTGGAAAGCTAAAATCTTTCAGCACATCCAAGGACAACAGACATATCGCTCCCAACTGGTCAACATTTATGCCTGTGTGATCACAGAATACATCTCAAACAAATTTTGGTCTTAAACTAACAATTACTATCCTGTTCTCCATAGCTTTATTAGCTTCAGTTCTAGAACTAACATGCTTAACAAGCATCAATCATTGATGGTTCCATAATTTGATTCACTGGGCTGAACTCAAAATTAAATAGCCAGCTATAAGTACCACATCAATGTGCATGAATAGAATTGCCTGAGTTGTGATTATAAAAAAAAAAAATTACAAAGTCCAATTTTCGTGAAAGAGAAACAGAAATACCTGGCCTTTATGCTCCACATTTTTGGTTTGATAGAACCCATTACGGATTATCTGTACATAACAATAATTCCAAAATAAATAATAAAATACGAGACAATAAAGTGAAAACGAAAGAAGATATGATTTTGAATCGAACCGACCTCGCCAGACCCTCTTAGCATGCATCAATTGCAGGTGTCCAAGAACTTTGCAAGCGAATCTAAAGCCCAAAAGAATTTAGTAAATAACAAAGAAGGTGCATTAGAAACAAAATCCAAGATTTATTGAAAAGGAAAAGAAAAGGAAGAAGTATCATATTAAGATACTCTAACGAGTAATCTCAAGCTCTATTTACAGCTACATTCAAATTCCAGTCCAATTCAAGTGTCACATAAAAATCGACAACAAAAATGTTTACTAGTCACTGCAAATCTATTATTTCACACATATCATAATATCTAATATTTACTGGTCACTGCAAATAGAAAAAACAAGATCTCATCCACAGCTTGCTGAAAGTACTGAGTTGCCTTATTGAAATACTCCTTGGCCTCATCTTGGTCAGGAGTCAAAAAAGCATGAGAAGTATGAGCATTTCCCAAACACCACAATGTGTCGTGTCTGCTGGGTGTAACCATCAATGCCTCCTCCAGCTTTGAAATTGCATCTGGCACATCATTAAATTATCTTTTGTTACTCTTCGGAAAAGCAAGCAATCAAAAATAAGATATCATCCAATCGCTGGACTCTTTAGCATCTAGTTTGTACAGCAACATGAACAAGGTACACTAGAACAGATTCGATGTCAAACAATTGCAGCAATGAATGAACCAATCAACATACCAACCATAAAGCCACAACATCTACAGACAAAAGATTGAACCCATTCACTTCTCTTTTCACATACTTTCCCAGCATCCAAACATACAACAAACACAATGCAAAAACACCCCACCCCTGAAATTCATCTCCGAAATTGATAGCGATTCGTTGTTAAGTCGATCACACATCAGCTTCCACATACATAATCAAAATTCAAAACAAACAAATGAATCGTTACCTCATCCTTGAGGCTCTTATCAATTTCTGGAGATCCCAAACGCTGATTTTCAATATCATTACTCCAGCACTCTTCTTTCTCTATAAAAACAAACACAAATGAACTCTAATTTTGAAACAAAAAAATTATATTCAAAAAAATTAAAAAAATAATAATAATAATAAATTTTACCTTCAGATCAAAACAGAGATGAAAACAAAAACACAAAATCTTGAGTCAAGTAATTTCTAGCATAAATTCTAAAAATCGAACCAAAATGAAGCTCACGGTGTGTTTATTGGCGCGAGTAGTATGAGAAATACGAGGCGATCGTCTCCGATACTGAAGCAATCGAAGAAACAGCCCATGGCTCTCGAAGCGGTGATGTCTAGGAACCTCACTACCGATTTGCAAACACGACCGATTTCGCGATGATTCGGACGTTTAGGAACCTCACTTCCTCTCGAAACGGTGACGTCCCACCGCCTTGCTGGACCACCAACGAAACCCTAGCCATCATCAACGCCTACTGTGCCAAGTGGCTCTCTCTCAATCGCGGCAACCTCAGCACCTCCGATTGGTATGCCGTCTCCTCCGCCATCTCCGAATCCACTCCCAGAGTTAGAGAGATCGAGCATTTCCTCCGACGGGGAAAGCATTGAGAGATGAGTGAGAGTTAGAGAGATCGAGCATTTAAGTTTTTTTATGTTTTGTTATTATATTTTTGTTTTTTAAATCTTTAAAACAAACAAATTAAGTGAATTCAACATGGCTCAATGGTCTGCGTTTCGAATGTTGAAATTTTAAACTCTAGAAGTCTCAAGTTCGAGTTGCAACTAAAACAACTATTAATAAAATTTTTTTTTTTATCTCTGATACTTTAGTGTCAGTGATTATTGATGTTTAATTTACTAACACACTAGTATCAATAACTTCTAATACCTACTTGTTAATAGGTGCATTTGTTCACAATTACTGATACTTTTTGCTAAGTGTCAGTAAACTAAGTGTCAGTAAACTAAGTGTCAGTAAATATCATTTTTCTAATAGTGAAAGGAAATATGCGCAACACACACGACTGAATCTCTACTCTTTTTTTCTTTTCTTTTTAAATACACTATACAAAAGCAAAGGGAAAGTTGATAGCACACCATCATAGCGACAACACTTATGATCAGAGACAACATGATAGACATAGAAGCAGTTTCTTAAATTATATGACCATAAATCTCTTTAAGAAAAATTATGGTGCGTGTGAGAGTGCTACTAGCTTTCCCTTTGCTTTTTTTATTGTGCGTGTATATGAAGAGAAGAAGATATTCGATCATGTGTGTTGTGCGTGTTTCTTTTTATTTTGCTATTTTTTTTGTAATCAAACAACATGTTGTCCGAATAAACGACATGTCATCCTTTAACATTCCAGTGAATCGACATGTTGTCTGTAAAACATTGTCATTTCACTCAAATAAGATGATATGTCATACAGTTATATTCTAGTAAGCTGACATGTCATAAGATATATTATAACAAAATGACATATTATACGGTTATTTTCAGTAAAATGACATATAATCCAAAAACAATACATTTTACTGAAAGATAATGACATTTTTTTTTTTTATCATAGTTACTTATTTACTTGTTTCAAGGGCAAAAATGTTATTTTGTTAAAATTTTGTTAACATCTTAACGGTAGCAAATGGTAGGGTGGACGGTAGATTGTCATTTGTCAACTTAAGGCATACAAGTAATATATGTTAAAAGTGTGGTAGCACAAATGATATTGGTGATATTTAAGAGTATATGGCTGATAATTTCCCTATCTATTTTTTTATTGAATTGACCATATACTAACTTCCCTTTTCATTTTTAAGGAAAGTATTGAATACACCCATCGGTCTAAGCTTCAAGAGATACGTCAAGTTTAGGGCATCCCAATTCAATTGCTTAGGATGACAGTTTCCTTTTTTTAATATGTAAAATAAAAACTTCGATCAAATCACAATTATAATAATAAATCAACATTAGTGCAAGACTCTGTTGCGTTTGATGGGATTGGCGTGCAATGGTGATTCACGACGACTGGCTTTTATGCACTCGATGATCGGCGTACGATGGTCGTGACTTCTGGTTCTCATCAAAGAGGCTACAAATTGATCATGGCTATTATGCTAGTTTATTTTCTTAATTGAGGATAAAATTGGGTTTATAAATTTTTGGGGGCAAAATTGTTAGAGATTGGGAGTCCGATTTCGATTCCTATTCACATCCTTATTTTAT
>CM046819.1:4361355-4606503 GCA_025617385.1 Murraya koenigii | reverse complement strand
TCGTTACCTTCAATAAGAAAATGACCTAATAATCCTTATTAAAAATAAGATACATATACTAACATAATAAGTGAAATAAGCACGACGAAGTATAAGAGTTCAATTCATCGGAAGCTTGAGTATATCAAATAAGCATGACGAAGAATGATGACAGGAGAGCACAGCAACTAGAGGAAATAAGTTAATTAATAACCCCATCCAACCGATGGGGTCCAGTCGATTAGAGGCCTTATTAAGGACTAGTAAAGTTTTATTCACAATTATTAATATAAAACAATCTAGAAGCTTTAGAAGCTTAATATGAGTTCACCTGCTAAAAAACAAGAAAGGAAAATTAACGATAAAAATTTATGACTATATCATTTTGTCACAAGTACGTTATCAAAGCATAGTATATTTGTGACTTTTATCCTATTAATATTAATAGATGATAGATATAATCAAAAACTTTCCTATGGGTAGAGGCTGCACAATGTATTGAATTACTGCATCTTTGCTCACAATTTAGATACATACGAGTCTTTAATAATAAGATTAGTAAATATAAACATAAAAATTAAAAATTAGAAAATTTCATACCTATGGGCGTAGGAAAATTCTCATAAATTGATGCTCAATTTATTATTTTATTCCACTTAAATTATTAAAATAATTATACTCCCATGAAATACCCCACACCAGCAAGTCTATATAAAAGGAAACTGATTCTATTTAAAAGAAAAAGAAAGAAATAAAAAGAGGAGAGAGAGAAAGAGAGAAATGAAACCGGATTGATCTGGGTAGACATCGATTTCTTCCATTTTCGATCACTTAACCAATCATGGAAGGTACCATTTTCGATCACTTCACCGATCATGGAAGCCAGCGTCTTCCCCATGCCTATCGCTTGGAACTAGCCGAAACATTAGAGATCTGACCGTGAAGCACGACCCATGCACTCGGGTTGACCCAATTGGATCTCTCAACTATGGCCACCCCACCATCGAAGCTAGAAGGTCGGCCATCACATCCTCACCAGTCCATGTCACTGGAAAACGCCTAGATCACCATTGATAAAAACTTGAAAAGTTACTGGTTTTACAACCGTGTTTGCCGTTGATTTCCACCGGAGTTAGTGACAATTTGGTTGGGAATTGTTCCCCACTTCACCCTATATCATTCCTAACCATCCACAGCTACTAGGGAAGCTGATTTGTTGTTGATCGATCGTGGGTGTAATTATGATTTTTCGAGCTTGATTCCAACTCGTTGCCTCGTGTGGGAGGTCACCAGCAACACTATTGAACTCGACTTGACTAGAAGTTTCTACCACGAGCTTCTCCGCCTCCATTGGTTGAATTCCAGTAACTAGTTGATTAGTAGGGGCATTTTGACAATTTTACTCTCCAAGGTAATTTCATGAATTCCGAACTTGTGGTTGTGTTTACAATTGAAAATGAAGGCGGTTTGGTAATTTAGAATTCATAGGGTAATTTGGGTAATTTACGTTTTGAGAGGCATTTTCTTAATTTATTGTAGCATGAGGTATTTGGTAATTTTATAGTCACGGAAATTATACATTTTGGATTAAAGGTTGTTTCGAGCTATATTGGGTAATATATGTTGTATGTCGCAATTTATGTAAATAAATTATGTCATTTACATAATTTATAGAAGACCCGCGAATGTTGACATTACCGAGGTTGAACATCATCGCTATGAGTGAAATATACAAAATCTATGTTTATAGTTTATTATGGTAGTAGAGCATGTTTGTAAAATAATGAGAGCATATTGTTACGGGCCGCATGATTCCAGCCCGCAATGGCCCAAGAGAATGAGCTAAGATGTGCTAGCTTGGCCCGATTCTAGAACATTCTAGCAAACTCTAGCACTTTTGTACATAGCCTAGATTTGTGACACTTGTACGGTCTAGGTTTAGACACATGTACATAGAACTCTCTAGAACTAGCCAAGCTTTGCTATAAATAGAGATGAGCTCTAAGCATTGTAATCATCCAAGCATCCAAGCAAAGCATCAAACACTTGTAAGCTCTCTTGTAAAGCTTTTGTCTTGAGTAATACAATTTCCGCATTTGGCTACATTGCTCGCTAGCTTCTCCTTCTCTTTAGCATTTCGGGAACCTCTTGGCTTAGCTATCGAGAAGCGCAAAGGCTTACTTAGCAACATCCAGACAAGGTTGTCTAAGTGCCGCCGCGGGTTTCTTCGCAAAACACCCATCCGTGACAAGTGGTATCGAGCTACGGTTTGCACACCGCATTCTAGCAATGGCCAACCTTCAACCTCAAGCTTGACACAAGAAGCTGCTCATGGTGTGGAGAATATCCGGAACCAAGCCGGGGCGCGACGACACTCGCGGGCGAGGCCAAGACTTCGAGGCAAGTCGAAGGCCGCATCTGTCGATGCTTTGGAGCCACGATTGGCTACGCTGGAAGCAACAACGTCCGCTGTTCGAGGACACCCTCGAAACATTGGAGGAAAGGGTTGGCGGCCTCGAGGCGAATATCGCCGACTTCACGGTGGCATCGAAGACCCTCATGCAAGAGCAAGCCAACACCCTCAGGGGAATTTCAAGCATTCCACGAGGAGTTGATGAAACTCCGCGACTTCGTACAAGGCGAGGCTGCGCTGTCCTGCGGAAGTGGAAGAAATGCTGCGGATTGGGCATGGCACAAGCGCACACTTTCCTCTAGCCGGCTTCTACAAGCACAAGTGATGCTGCGACGCATTGGCGTGCCAAAGCCCGACACATCTGATGGCACACGGAATGCAACCATCGTGGACAACTTCCTGTTCGGGCTGGATCAATACTTCGATGCCATGGGTGTGAGAGATGAGGCATCAAAGGTGGGCACTTGCACCCACGTTCCTAAGGCACTGCACAACTATGGTGGCGTCGCAAGCATGGCGAAATGGGCAAAGGCATCTGCGCCATCAACACATGGGCAGACTTCAAGCAAGAACTCCGAAGCAGTTTGCCCCAAGCAATGCCGAAAGAGGCGAGAACACGCCTACGTCGCCTCGAGCAAGCGGGTGGCGTCCACGACTACGTCAGCGAGTTCACTACCCTCGTGCTCGAGATCAGCGACATGTCCGAAAAGGATTCGCTCTTCTACTTCGAAGATGGCCTCAAGGATTGGGCCAGAGCGGAGCTCGACCGGTGGGCGTCCAAACACTGACGACGCTATTGCCATTCGCGAGTCGTTGCACGAGTACTCCACCCAATCCAGGAGAAAGGCCTAGCCAATGGCAAAAGTGGGAGAGAATCACAAGGACAAGGGCAGAATCGCAAGGATTGGGGGCAGAAAAAGCCTCAAGCGGCAAGAGCGGGCAAGCAAAATCGGAAGGCAGGAAGGAAGCTCCGAAGCCCCGCAGTCCATGCTTCATTTACAGCGGGCCTCATTGGGTGCGTGACTGTCCGGAGAAGAAGTCGCTGAATGCCCTCGCTGCCCAGCTCAAGGGCACTTCTACACCCATCATCGGATGAACCCCAACCCGGCATGGGTTCGATCCAAAGACTTGGCGCACTCGACAGACCCTCAATCGGCACTCAAGAAAGGGCTGATGTATGTAAGCGCTGAGCATAAGCGGCCACACCGTTCGCGCATTGTTGGATACTGGGAGCCACACACAACTTCGTATCCGAGGATGAGGCTAGCGCCTAGGCCTTAGAACCACGAGACAAGGAGGTACAATGAAGGCGGTGAACTCACCTGCCAAGCCCATTGCGGGCACCGCACATGGAGTGAATGTTGCACTTGGCACATGGAGCGGGAAGCTCAATTTCTCTATCGTGCCCATGGACGACTTCAAGATGGTCCTTGGCATGGAGTTCTTCGACCAAGTCCATGCCTTCCCTCTTCCAGCCACGAACTCCCTAAGCATCCTCGACGGGAGCAAGGCATGCATGGTTACTACGGAGCGAGGAAAGTCGAGGAAAAGACACTCTCCGCCATGCAATTCAAGAAGGGTTTCAAGAAGGACCCAAGCTTCTTGGTCTCCATCCAGGGAGCTCAACGAGGAGAAAACTCCAGCAAGTGCTCCAAGCCAAGTCCCTCCATCGATACAATCCGGTCCTCGAGGAGTTCAAGGACGTGATGCCTCCACGACTTCGAAGAAGCTTCCACCTAGAGCGAGAGGTGGATCACCAAATAGAGTTGGAGCAAGGTTCAAAGCCTCCGACCATGGCGCCACTGCATGGCGCCACCCAAGCTCGAAGAAATCACGGAAACCACTCATTTGGTTTACTAGGCGCTGGCCGGGATCGCCCGTCTAAGGCTTCTCTCGATGCACCTGTCCTTTCCCAAGAGAAAGGGATGGATTGTTACCACCGTGCATCGAACCCACAATTGCTCATCGGTGAGATTGGGCGAAGTTGCTAGATGTCGCCCAATTTTCTTATAATCTCCAGCGGAGCGAGGCTACCAGGCAAGAGTCCTTTCGAGATCATCATGGGATTCCAGCCCATGACCCCCAATGCCATAGCCTCGACGTATGGAGGAAAAGCCCGCGGCACACAAGCTCGCCCGCGAATGGCATGAAGAAGCGGACATCAGCGAGCATACCTCGACAAAGCCGCGAGGAAAATGAAGAAGTGGGCTGATGCACGGAGGCGGCATGTCGAATACAAGGAAGGAGATCGAGTCATGATCAAGCTCCTACCCCAGCAGTTCAAGACACTTCGTGAAAGTCCACAAGGGGTTAGTGAGGCGCTACGAAGGACCCTTCCGCATCATCCGGCGTGTGAGCAGCGTCTCGTATCAATTAGAACTTCCACCAAGGCTCAAGATTCATTCGGTCTTTCATGTAAGTCTTCTCAAGCCATATCACGAAGACGTGGAAGAACCAAGTCGCGGAGAATCAAGGCGTGCCCTAACGGCCAGTTGTCACGCGTTCGACAAAGATGTGGACTACATCCTTGCTGATCGCATCATTCGAAGGAGGCGTGCCACCATACTACGAGTACTTGGTGAAGTGGAAGAACCTCCCGAGGCGAAGCCACTTGGGAGCGTGAAGATGAGTTGTGGCGGTTCGCGGAACACATCCAAAGATACAAGCACGAGAGCGGCGAGGGCGCCGCGAGCTTAAGTGGGGAGGATGTTACGGGCCGCATGATTCCAGCCCGCAATGTCGGGATGTTGCTATCGAGAGCGCAAGGCTTACTTAGCAACATCCGAGCAAGGTTGTCTAAGTGCCGCACGGGATGGGTGTTTTGCACGACAAGCCGTGCGGCACTTAGACAACCTTGTCGGATGTTGCTAAGTAAGCTCTTCGCTTCTCGATAACTAAGCCAAGAGGTTCCCGAAATGCTAAAGAGAAGGAGCAGCTAGCGAGCAATGTAGCCAAATGCGGAAATTGTATTGATAGACAAAAGCTTTACAAGAGAGCTTACAAGTGTTTGATGCTTTGCTTGGATGATTACAATGCTTAGAGCTCATCCCTATTTATAGCAAAGCTTGGCTAGTTCTAGAGAATTCTATGTACATGTGTCTAAATCTAGATCATACATGTGTCAAAGATCTAAGATATGTACAAAAGTGCTAGAGTTTGCTAGAATGTTCTAGAATCAGACCAAGCTAGCACATCTTGGCTCATTCTCTTGGGCCATTGCGGGCTGGAATCATGCGGCCCGTAACATCCTCCCCCACTTAAGCTTGCGGCGATCATACATGTGTCAAAGATCTAAGATATGTACAAAAGTGCTAGAGTTTGCTAGAATGTTCTAGAATCGGGCCAAGCTAGCACACCTTGGCTCATTCTCTTGGGCCATTTTGGGCTGGAATCATGCAGCCCGTAACATCCTCCCCACTTAAGCTCGCGGCGTCCTCGTCGCGCTCTCGTCTTGTATCTGTTGGACATGCTCCATGAACTGCCACAACTCATCTTCACGTTCCCAAGTGGCTTCGCTCTCGGGAGGTTCTTCCACTTCACCAAGTACTCGTAGTATGGTGGCACGCCCTTCTTCGAATGATGCGATCAGCGAGGATGTAGTCCACATCTTTGTCGAGCAGCGGTGACAACGGCTGTTAGGGCACGCCTTGATTCTCCAGCGACTTGGTTCTTCCATGTCTTCGTGGTATGGCTTGAGAAGACTCACATGGAAGACCGAATGAATCTTGAGCCTTGGTGGAAGCTCTAGTTGATCACGAGGCGTTGCCTACGCGTCGGATGATGCGGAAGGGTCGCTTCGTGGCGTCTCACTAACCCTTGTGGACTTTGCGAAGTGTCTTGAACTGTTGGGGCGGGAGCTTGATCATAACTTCGATCACCTTCCTTGTACTCGACGTGCCGTCTCCTTGCATCAGCCCACTTCTTCATTTTCCTCGCGGCTTTGTCGAGGTATGCTCGCGTGATGTCCGCTTCTTCATGCCATTCGCGGGGCTCTTTCCTCCATATGTCGAGGCTATGGCGTTGGGGGTCATGGGCTGGAATCCCATGATGATCTCGAAAGGACTCTTGCCGGTAGCCTCGCTCCGTTGGAGATTATAAGAAAATTGGGCAACATCAAGCGACTTTGCCCAATCCCGCTGGTGAGCAATTGCGGGTTCGATGCACGGTGGTAACAATCCATCCCTTTTCTCTTGGGAAAGGACGGGTGCATCGAGACAAGCCTTAGGCAGGCGATCCGGCGGCGTCTAATAAACCGGTGAGTGGTTTCCGCATTTCTTGAGCTTGGGTGGCGCCATGCGGTGGGCGCCAAGGCTGGAGGCTTTGAACCTTGCTCCAACTCTATTTGATGATCCACCTCTCGTCTAGGTGGAAGCTTCTTGGAGCGAGGAGGCATCACGTCCTTGAACTCCTCGAGGACGGATTGTATCGATGGAGGGACTTGACTTGGACCACTTGCGGAGTTTTCTCCCTCATTGAGCTCCCGGATGGAGACCAGAAGCGTGGGTCCTTCTTGAAACCCTTCTTGAATTGCATGGCGGAGAGTGTCTTCTCCTCGGACTTTCCTCGCTCCGTAGTAACCATGCATGCCTTGCTCCCGTCGAGGATGCTTGAGGAGTTCGTGGCTGGAAGAGGAAGGCATGGACTTGGTCGAAGAACTCCATGCCAAGGACCATCTTGAAGTCATCCATGGGCACGATTGAAAGTTGAGCTTTCCGCTCCATGTGCCAAGTGCAACATTCACTCCATGTGCGGTGCCCGCAATGGGCTTGGCGGGTGAGTTCACCGCCTTCATTGTACCTCCTTGCATCGTAGTTCTAAGGCCTAGGCGCTTGGCCTCATCCTCGGATACTGAAGTTGTGTGTGGCTCCCGTATCCAGACAGCGCTGAACGGTGTGGCCGTTTATCGTCAGCGCTACATACATCGACCCTTTCTTGAGTGCCGGTTTGAGGGCTGTCGAGTGCGCCAAGTCTTTGGATCGAACCCATCTTTGGGTCGGGGTTCATCCGATGATGGTGTGGGAGTGCCCTTGAGTTGGGCAGCGAGGGCATTCAGCGACTTCTTCTCCGGACGATCGCGAACCCAGTGAGGCCGTTGCATATGAAGCATGGGCTGCGAGGCTTTGGTGCTTCCTTCTTGCCTTCGATTTTTCTTGCCCACTCTTGCCGCTCGAGGCTTTTTCGCCCCAATCCTTGCGATTATGGCCCTTGTCCTTGCGACTTTCTCTCCCACTTTTGCCTTGGTTAGGCCTTCTCTCCTTGGATTGGATGGAGTACTCATGCAGCGACTCCGCGGTGGCAATAGCGTCGTCAAGTGTTTGGACGCCACGCCGGTCAAGCTCCGTCTTGGCCCAATCCTTGAGGCCATCTTGGAAGTAGAGCGAATCCTTGTCGGACATGTCGCTGATCTCGAGCAAGAGGGTAGTGAACTCGTTGATGTAGTCGTGCACGCTACCCGTTTGCTTGAGGCGACGTAGGCGTGTTCTCGCCTCTCTTTCGGCATTGCTTGGGGAAAATTGCTTCGGAGTTCTTGCTTGAAGTCCGCCCATGTGTTGATGGCGCAGATGCCTTTGCCCATTTCGCCATGCTTGCGACGCCACCATAGTTGTGCAGCGCCCCTTAAGAACGTGAGTGCAGTGCCAACCTTTGATGCCTCATCTCTCACACCCATGGCATCGAAGTATTGATCCAACCCGAATAGGAAGTTTTCCACGATGGTTGCATTCCGTGTGCCATCGTGGGTGTCCGACTTTGGCATGTCAATGCGCCGCGCATCGCTCATGCTTGTAGAAGCTTGGCTAGCGAGAGTGTGCGCTTGTGGCATGCCCAATCTGAGCGGACTTCCTCTACTTCCATGCGGACAGCAGCGACTCGTCTTGCGAAGCTGCGGAGTTTCATCAACTCCTCGTGGAATGCTTGAAATTCCCTCGGAGGTGTTGGCTTGCTCTTGCATGAGGGCCTTCGTTGCCACTCGTGAAGTCGGCATATTACGCCTCGAGGCCGTCAACCCTTTCCTCCAATGTTTCGATGGTGTCCTCGATGGCGGACATTGTTGTTTCCAACGTAGCCAATCGTGGCTCCAAAGCATCGACGGATGCGACCTTCGACTTGCCTCGAGTCTTGGCCTGCCCGCGAGTTTCATCGCGGCCCGGCTTGGTTCCGGGTTGATCTCCACACCATGAGCACGCTCTTGTGTCACGCTTGAGCTTGGGAGGTTGGCCATTGCTAGAATGCGTGTGTGCAAACCTGGCTTTGATACCACTTGTCACGGGATGGGTATTTTGCGCAGCAAACCCGTGCGGCACTTAGACAACTTTGTCAGGATGTTGCTAAGTAAGCCTTTACGCTTCTCGATAGCTAAGCCAAGAGGTTCCCGAAATGCTAAAGAGAAGAAGGAGCTAGCGAGCAATGTAGCCAAATGCGGAAATTGTATTGATAGACAAAAGCTTTACAAGAGAGCTTACAAGTGTTTGATGCTTTGCTTAGATGATTACAATGCTTAGAGTTCACCTCTATTTATAGCAAAGCTTGGCTAGTTCTAGAGAATTCTATGTACATGTGTCTAAATCTAGATCATACATGTGTCAAAGATCTAAGATATGTACAAAAGTGCTAGAGTTTGCTAGAATGTTCTAGAATCGGGCCAAGCTAGCACACCTTGACTCATTCTCTTGGGCCATTTTGAGGCTGGAATCATGCGACCGTAACAATATGCTATCATTCCAAGATATGCATACCTACTTGGTGGTCTAATTTCTCTTATAGCTCTATCCTTAGTCAGCTGATAATTTTGTAAATCGGAAATAGTTGTTCTTGATTCACTCATTTCGGCCTTCCTTGATAGTTTTCTCTCGCATCACTATCTTCTACTTCATTTTTCGTATCATCAAATGACTTCACCTCAACTCTAGACTCCTTAACTGCTGTAGCTTCATTACTCAATTCATCCGCAAAGGTGTTAGTGTCAAAAGCAGCAATATCGGACTTCTTGATCATTGCTTCCTTAGGAAACACATCTCTACTAATGATACAATTGTGTTCGCACCACACCGGACCTTGTATCCTTTAACCCTTCCGGATACCCCATAAACACCCCTTTAAAAGCCATTGCATCAAGCTTACCCCGCCTAACATGAACATAAGTCTGGACATCCAAATATCCCGAGATGTTTGTAGTTTGTCGGCACACTGATCCAAACCTCCTCCAGAGTCTTGAATTTGATTCTTGAAGAAGGTCTCTTATTTACAAGATAACAGGCTATAGTTACTGACCTCGCCTAAAAACTCTTTGGAAGTAGTAAACACCTTGTTTTGTCAATAAGAGTATTATCCATCCTCTCGACTAAATCATTTCTTTGAGGAGTAAACCTAACGATCTTGTGTCTCATCGATTCTATGCTTCGATAATACTTGATCAAACTCTTTGTTACAAAATTCAATCCCATTATCGGTTTTGAATATTTTTACTTTCATTCCAATCGATTCTCAATAAGAGCTATCCATATTTTGAACTTCTCAACGACTTGATATTTAGATTTGAGTATATATAGCCGGACTTTCCTTGAATGATCATCTATGAATGTAACAAAGTACCTTCCACCAATTAAAGATTAAAGATGGAACTTGAGTAGGTCCCCATAAGTTAGAATGAACATAATCCAATATATTCTTGGATTTATGCAATCCCCTTTCAAACTTAATTCTATGAACCTTCCTAAAGGTGCAGTTTTCACAGAACTCTAACTCTTTAACTTTATCACCACATAACAACCCTTGTTGACTCGGTTCTTTTAAGCCTTTTTCACTTATATGGCTAAGCCTTAAATGCCACAATTTGGCTCTATCAACATCAGTACCATCATTCAAAGCGGACAACACGAGTTCGGATGAGCCTTCCAAGCACATAGAGCCTATTTTTCTCGACTTCTTTCATCACTACATCTCTATTTTTCATTATATTTAAACCTCCATCGTGTGATTTAAAGATATAACCTGAGCTATCTAGCATGCCTAAAGAGATCAAATTCTTCTTTAGTCCAGGCACATGCCTTACATGCTTAAGAGTTCTTATAGTTCCATCATACATTCCGATTTTCACTGAACTAACGCCTATAATTTTACAAGCATTGTGGTTACCCATGAAGACTCTTCCACCATCTATAGACTCATAACCATGAAAAATACTCTTATCAGGACTCATATAGAAAGAACAACTAGAGTCAAGGACCCACTGACCTTTAATCTTCCCATTTGATGCAACCAATGAATCAAGACTCGATAGCCTTCATCCGATGACTCATCCGATGCTACAGCAGCATCACCGATTTCTCTCGTTATGTCCTTTCTTCTCAGAGACAATCTCCGATGTAATGGCCGATCTACTTACAGTAGAAACATTTTCTTGTTCTCATCTTTTCTTTCTTAGATTCATCCTTTTTCTTGGATTGATTATTGTTCTTCTTTCTTTTTTATCCTTTTTCTTTTCTTATCTTTCCATCAAACCCTCACCGAGGTTGTGTCCATTTCTCCCGAGTGCTTCGAATTTATTGGGAATACGGAAAGGCCTTCACATCTTCTGAAGTAAGAGTTGTTCTACCATATAACATGATGTTTACAAAACCCTCATAGGATTTTGGCAATGAGCTCAGATGAAGAAGGCCTTATCTTCATCACTTATCTTGATGTTTTCAACTCCTTCAAGATCAAAAATGATCTTGTTAAAAACAACAATGTGTTCTTGCATTAACACTCCCTTTTCATGGAGAAAGTATACAATCTTTTCTTCAAGAACAGCCTATGAGTTAGAGACTTCTTCATACACAAAGTCTCCACTTTGTTCCAAAATCCGAGAGATGTTTTTCATCTAAGATTTCCTCAAGATTGAGTCACTTTGTTTTGAATCTACTTCTTCTTCACATTAAGCTTAATCTACTTCTTCTTCTCATTAAGCTTTGAACTTGTAGTATTCTCTAGATCCTCTTCTTCCGAGAGCAGATTCTAGTCCTTAATGTACAAGAAGAGCCCTCATCTTCATCATCCAAAGTGAGAAATCACCACTAATGGTGAACTTTTTAATTTCAGGTTTTGGAAGAGGCATTATAACGATCCATTAAGTCACTGATACCACTTGTTGTAGTTTTGAAACTACAACAAGACAAATCGGAATAACACTCAAGATTGAATCAAGAACAGAAAATTACCCAAATCAAAGGATTAACAAAGATTCAAGTTTCACTATTTGAAGGAAAAACAATACACTTTTATTACTAAAACTGTTTACAAATTAGTCACAATCTGTAAAGCAGATTACAAGCTTACACACGAAACAAGAATTTCACAGTTAGGAGGAAATCGAGAGAGAAAGTCTTGCGGATCGAGTGCCATGCACCAGGACCATATATATTCGTCGTTTCGGAAATTTTCCGAAACCGTGTAACAAATATAATGAACTTCAAGCCACGTCATTAAATCAATTTATAACAAAACCCTAAATTATAGTCAATCTGCACTCTAACCCCACAACTCTCATTTGATTGCTTTTAAGTCCTAAAAGCAGAACTTAAGTCTTTACATATACTAATCCATAAATTTATGAATCAGATTAACAGTTTCCTGAGGCTTTCAGAATAATAAAAATATATGATTTAACAAATTTTGTATATAGATTTTCAATAGCAAACTTCCAATCAAATACACTTCAATATTATTTCAGCATATAAATAAAAATCATATATACTGACCAACTGGAATTGAAGATGGTTCTGATACTACTTGTAAAAAAATTGTAAATAATGAATAGGATGATACCTTTAATTATAATTTTTTAAGCTTCAAAAGTTCTCTATATCCACGAAATTTCATAAGGTGTCTTCTAGACTATTCCACTCTATAACCTTTTCTTTTCTGTTGGAAAACAAAGTCTTAGCAAGCATAGATTTGACTAGGCTAGGGATTACTTTTGCAGTTGTAATTCATAACTTAAAAGACTTTACACTTCGTTTCATCAAAAAATAAAATTACTAATCTTTATCACTTCATTAATGAAAGTGATTATAAACCGTTCCAACAAGTGTGTCATTAATATGAGTTTATCTATTCATTTATTAAAATAAGTAACTTATCATGTGAATCATATAATGAAAATTCTTACAAAGTGTATGATGAGATTATGTATAAGGATGGCACAAGCACGTAGAGTAAGGTATATTCAGATCCTATACAAGTTCCCATTGGATCCGTCATAAGAGCTCGTGCAAAGAAATTCAAAGAAACACTTAATGGGCTGATTTAAGCAACTTGTGATTAATCCAAATCATGGAGGCCTATTGAAGGAATCTCACAAGATATTCAGACCAATCAATGCATGATTCAAGCTCTTGAATTTTATGAGCAATCAAATCTATGAAATTGGCGCATTAAGGATGAAAGATATGCCACTATCTTTTTAGATAGTATTTTCATTTTTAAAAGAGGCAACAAATCAATTATTTGAATTTTATTTAGTCATTTAGGATTCTTTCCTTTTTATTAGATTAAGATCCTGATTTATTAAGAGTTCTTTTCTTTTTTTATTAGATTAAAATCCTGATTTATTAAGGATTCTTTTTTTTTTTATTAGATTAGGATTATGATTTATTTAAGATTCTTTTCTTATTTCAATTGGATTAAGAATTTGTTTCTGATTAGGATTTCTTGTAACCTATATATATATATATATATATATATATATATTCGTATATATTCGCATTCAATAGGAGAGAAACAAAAGAAGAAGTTTTTCATGCAATTTACTTAGAGTATAATTATCTTTAGTTCTTAAACGAACTCTTTTAACTTATCAAATTTTTCATGATATTTAACCTCTTGACTTTTCAATCAGACCATCTATAGCTGATTGTGGCATCCTCACATACTAAGGTTCTTGCTTCATTAAACAACGGGTCACGGTTCCATTTAATTCCTGAAATTAGAAACGATCTTGAATCCTAATTTGATTAGGGACTCGTCAGTTTTTTGTGAGGTTCGTATCAGTTGGTATCATAGAAAATGTTCTAATCAGGGTTTGCCTATCCTTAGTTAATTTTTGTGTCTTGTTTATTTCAATTAAAAAAAAAACCGTGAACAGTGCCGTGTGAACAGTATCACATGAATAGTATATCGTGAATAGTATTTAGGATTTATTAATTTTGCATTTGTGATTTATTTCCTTAAATCCGTAAATTTTGCCGATTCCTTACCCTAAATTCCTTTAAATTTCAGTTATTCAGTGTTAAAAAAAAGAGAAAAGTAAAAAAATAGTGAAAAAAATCTTTTAATTTCAATTATTGGTGTCTTCTATAATTCAAGTCTAATTTTTCGTTATGTGAAAATTTATTCCCAAAATATTATTATTTTGTGCTTCTAAATCCAACTCATATGTGTTCGTTGTATTCTCGCCCTTAAAACCCAAATCTCTTTGATATAATCTTTGTGAATTGCTGTTGGAATGTTGATACTGGTTTGATTAGTTTTGTAAAAACTAAGAGTGAATTATTACGAGTTGAAAAAGGCAGGAGAGTGTGAGCGTATTAGAGGGTAAAAGCCAATAAATTTGAATGAAACACGAGTGAAATTGAGTGAATCATTCTCTTAAGTTAAACATGTAAGGGAGTGAAATGAGGTCCTTTCTACATTATTTTCAATCTTTTTTTATAGAATTCAACTATATCTCAAGACGAAGAACAAACCGCAAATGTAGAGGATCAACAAGTAACTATTTAAAATTTTCAAATTCAAGCCTTGATGGGGTAGATGAGACGATTGATGAGGGCTGAATTAGAGCACATGCATGAGCATTTGGTTGAACTTTCCAGTGGTGTGAAATGGATAGCGCACGTGCACAGCAACCACAACGCGTTCCCTAAGCACATAGAAGGGAGAGAGTTCCAGCTAGAGAAGTGGTTGATGACTATTATAGGGATGAGTATGGTAAATGGGGAGGATTCAGTAGGTAACCATAGAAGAGCTAGGCATCATAAAAAAATGGTATGAGTGGCATAAAAATGAAAATTTCATCTTTTCAAGGAAAATCTAATCCTGAAGCATACCTTGAATGGAAGAAAAAGATGGAGTTTGTACTTGATTGCTACAACTATTCTGAGGTAAAAAAGGTAAAATTGGCTGTGATTGAGTTTTCTAATTATGCTATTACTTGGTGGGATCAGCTTGTCATAACTAGGAGATGGAATGGAGAACGTCCTGTTGAAACGTGGAATGAAATGAAGACATTGATGAGAAGGCAATTTGTACCTAGCCACTACTACCGAGGCTTGTTCCAAAAACTGTAAAGTTTTACCCAGGGTAGCCGAAGCGTGTAGAATTACTATAAAGAAATGGTGGTTGCCATGATTAGAGCAAATGTGGAGGAAGATAGAGAAGCTACCATGGCACGATTCTTGAATGGCCTTAACCGGAAGATTGCAAGTATGGTTGAGTTGCAACGTTTTGTAGAGATTGAAGAGATGGTCTACAAGGTCATCAAGATTGAGTAGCAACTTAGGAGGAGGTGTAACACCCTGCAACCTCAAGCTTGAGTTCCACTTCATGGAAACCGTCGAGCTATGTAAAGCGAGACAAGAGGGTACAAGCATCTACTGCACCTAAATCAAGATCCGAACCCTCCAGGCCTAATTCATAACGTAACAATGTGATACCTGTTATTAGGAATCACGATATTAAGTTTTTAAATGTCATGGCAGGGGACACATAGCCAGTGAATGTGTGAATAAGAGAGTTATGGTGTTACAAGATAATGGTGAGATTGTAACCGATGATGAGGTATAAGATAATGAGATACCACCATTGGAGGATGTTGAAGATGAAAAGTGTGTAGTCCTTGATGAAATAAATTTAGTAGCTAGAAGAGCTTTGAGTGTGCAAGTAAAAGAAGATGAAGCAGTGCAACGGAAAAACATCTTTCATACTAGGTGCTATGTTCAGGAAAAAGTGTGTAGTATGATTATTGATGGGGGAAGTTGTACCAATATTGCTAGTACTATCATGGTGGAGAAGTTAGGGCTTCCAACACTTAAACATCCACAGCCATATAAACTACAGTGGTTGAATGACAGTGGCGAGGTGAAAGTAAACAAACAATTACTAGTGTCTTTTAATATTGGTAAATATGAAGATAAAGTACTATGTGATGTAGTACCAATGCAAGCTGGACATTTATTACTTGGGTGTCCTTGGCAATTCGACAGATGTGTGAAGCATGATGGTTTTACCAACAAGTACTCATTTGAGTTTAATCAACGTAAAATCACTCTTGCCCCATTAACACCGAAGCATGTTTATAAAGACCAAATAAGCTTACAAAGAGAGAGCGAACGAAAGAAAAAGAAAGAAAAAGAAAGTGAAAATCAAAGAGATACTGAGCAAAATGAGAAGGAAAAAGAAAAGAAAATTAAGACAGTTAAGAGAAAATTAGAGAGAAAACAAAAGAATTTTTATGCAAGAGCAAGTGAGATAAAAAGAGCATTGTTTTCAAATCAGCCAATGATTGTACTTCTGTACAAAGAGGAATTTTTGAACACTAACAAGCTTAACCTTATCTTGCCTAGTTATATTATTTCTCTTTTGTAGGATGATGAGGATGTCTTTTATGAGGAAACACTACATGGATTACCTCTAAACTGAGGGATCGAGCATCAAATTGATTTTGTGTCTGGTACAACCATTCCAATCTGACCAGCCTATAGGAGTAACCCGGAGGAAACAAAGGAGCTTTAAAGGGAAGTTAATGAGTTAATGAAAAAAGGCCACGTGAGAGAAAGCATGAGTTCATGTGCAGTTCCAGTTTTGCTAATTCCTAAGAAAAATGGGACATAGAGGATGCGCGTTGACTGCCGAGCCATCAACAATATAATGGTAAAGTATCGACATCCCATTCCTAGGCTAGATAATATGCTTGATGAATTGCATGGTTCTTGTGTACTTGTATATTTTCTAAAATTGATCTAAAAAGTAGATATCATCAAATTAGAATGAAAAAAGGAGACCAGTAGAAAACTGCCTTTAAAACAAAATATGGTTTGTATGAATGGTTAGTTATGCCTTTTGGTTTGACTAATGCTCCGAGTACTTTTATAAGACTTATGAATCATGTCTTACGGGCTTTTATTGGCAAGTTTGTTGTTGTTTATTTTGATGATATTCTCATATATAGCAAAAACTTGGATGATTATGCAACACAATTGAAATATGTTTTAGATGTACTTAGGAAAGAAAAGTTGTTTATTAATTTGAAGAAATGTACATTTTACATTGATAAACTTGTGTTTTTAGGATTTGTTATAAGTGCACAAGGTATACAAGTTGATGAAGGGAAGATATGTGCAATCTAAGAATGGTCGGTCCTACAATTGTAAGAAACATGAGAAGCTTCCACAGACTTGCCAACTTCTATCGGTGGTTTGTGAAAGACTTTAGTACATTGGCCGCACCGCTTACAGAAGTAATCAAGAAAAACATTGGATTCAAGTGGAGAGAAAAATAAGAGAAGGCTTTCCAAATGATCAAAGAAAAGCTAACCAAAGTCCCTTTATTATCCTTGCCTAACTTTAACAAAAATTTGAAATTCAATGTGATGCTTCAGGTATTGGCATAGGAGTTGTTCTTATGCAAGAGGGACGACCAATTGCTTATTTCAATGAGAAATTAAGTGGAGTCGCCTTAAACTATCCTACTTACGATAAAGAGCTATATGCGTTAGTTCAAACATTACAAATATAGCAACACTACCTATGGCCTAAGGAGTTTGTAATTCAAATTGACCATGAATCTTTAAAACACCTTTAAGGCCAACACAAGCTAAACAAAAGGCATGCTTGTTGGGTGGAATTCATAGAGACATTTCCATACATCATTCGTTACAAGCAAGGTAAGGAAAACATAGTTGCAGACGTGCTTTATCGCAGGTATGCCTTAATCTCAACACTTAATGATAAAATGCTTGGTTTTGAACATATTAAGGAATTGTATGCTAATGACCATGATTTTAGTGTTGAATATCATAATTATGAAAAGCTCGGGGTTGGTAAGTACTTTAGGCATGATGGTTACTTGTTTCGAGAGAATAAATTGTGTGTGCCTAATTGTTCTTTAAGAGATTTATTGGTGAGAGAATCCCATGGAGGAGATTGCTGAGACATTTAGGAGTTTTAAAGACCTTAGTCGTATTGTAGGAACACTTCTATTGGCCACATATGAAATGAGATGTTGAGAGTCTTTGTGGTAGGTGCGTCACTTGTAGGCAAGCCAAATCGAAAGTGCAGACTCATGGATTATACACTTCATTACCAATAACTAGTGCACCTTGAACTGATAATTTAATGGATTTTGTGTTAGGTTTACCTAGGTCCAAACGGGGAAAGGACTAAATTTTTGTGGTCATGGATAGATTTTATAAGATGGCACATTTTATTTCTTGGCAAAAGACAAATGATGCTTCTAACATTAATAATTTATTCTTTAGAGAGATTATGAGGTTACATGGTATGCTTAGAGCAATAGTTTCTGATAGAGATGCTAAATTCTTAAGTTACTTCTGGAAGACTTTATGGGCTAAGTTGGGGACTAGATTGTTATTTTCAACTACGTGTCATCCTCAAACTGATGGTCAAACAGAGGTTGTAAATAGAACTTTATCTACCTTATTGTGGACAATTATTAAAAAGAACATTAAAACTTAGGAGGATTGTTTGCCACATGTTGAGTTTGCTTATAATCGTTTTATTCACTCTGCTACTAAGTATTCACTGTTTGAAATTGTTTATGGTTTTTATCCTTTAACTCCATTAGATTTAACTCCATTACCTATTTCTGAGCATGTTAACTTAGATGAAAAAAAAAGGCTGGAATTGTTAAGCGGATACATCAAACGGTAAAGCTCAACATCAAACGAAGAACTGAGCCATATGCTAAACAAGTCAACAAAGGGCGACACAAGCTAGTGTTTGAACCCGGCGATTGGGTGTGGTTACATATGCGCAAGGAATGATTTCTAGAAAAAAAGGAAATCTAAGTTTCTACTTTGGGGGGATAGACCTTTCCAAGTCTTGGAACGGATTAACGACAATGCATACAAGTAGGATTTTCCTAGTGAGTGCAATGTAAGTGCTACAATTAATGTTTCTGATTTAGGTCCTTTTGACGTAGGTGAAGATTTGAGGACAAATCCTCTTCAAGAGGAGGGGAATGATAAGATTATGCATAAGGATGACACAAGTACGTGGAGTAAGGCATATTGGGATCCTATACAAGTTCCCATCGGACCCGTCAGAAGAGTTCCTGTAAAAAATTTTAAAGAAGCACTTGATAGGCTGATTCAAGCAATTAGGAATTAATTTAATTCATGTAGTTCTATTGAAGGAATCTCAAAAGATATTCAGACCAATCAATACATGATTCAAGCTCTTAAATTTTATGAGCAATCAAATCTATGAAATCGGCGCATTAAGAATGAAAGATATGTTATTATCTTTTTAGATAGTGTTTCCATTTTCAAAAGAGGCAACAAATCAGCTATTTTGATTTTTATTTAGTCATTTAGGATTCTTTCCTCTTTATTAGATTAAGATCCTGATTTATTAAGGATACTTTCCTATTTTTTATTAGATTAAGATCTTGATTTATTAAGAATTCTTTTCTTTTTTTATTATAAGATTAAGATTCTGATTTATTTAAGATTCTTTTCTTATTTCAATTAGATTAGGAATTTGTTTCTAATTAGGATTTCTTATAACCTATATATATATTCGCATTCAATAAGAGAGAGAAAAAAAGAAGAAGTTTTCATTCAATTTGCTTAAAAGTGTAATTCTCTTTAGTTCATAAACAAACTCTTTTAACTTATCGGATTTTCCGTGGTGTTCAACTCTTGACTTATCAATTAGACCATCCATAAGTAATTGTAGCGTCCTCATATAACAAGGTTCTTGCTTCATTAAGTAATGGGTCACGGTTCCATTTAATTTCTGAAATTAAAAACAATCTTGGAGCATAATTTAATTAGGGTCTTGTCAGTTTTTTGCGAGATTCGTATCAATGTAGATATACAATTGATTGCTTGTATCCCATAAGATAAAATATATTATTTGTAAAATTTTTTATTTACTATTTTTTTATCCCTACCTTTTCATCTATAGTCAAACGTGTCTGATTGTTAAGGTGTAATGTAAGGTTTTAGTGTTCCCATAAAATGTTAAAGTCTCCTCATTGATTTTTTATTTGTCATAGCTGATATTTTTTGAAGAGTTCTTATTGTAATCCTGTTAGGCACGTGATAATGGAGTCCTAAGAGTTGTCATTTGCAGCTAGCTACTTTCTCTTTCAATTTTTTTTAAAAAAATACATCTATATATTAATAGAATTATGAGTTTTTTTTTTGTTTTTTTTTTTAATTTTCTCTTTAGAGGCATGTGTACAACAAGCTAGAGCCTAGAATCAAGTAAAATCAAACATACCCAAATTCACCCAAATTCAGCAAGAGACAAAAAGAGCCTCCACACTTATTGATTTTAGGACTTGGTTTAACAATTGAATGAAGAAATTACTGGACTTAGTTTAATTGCTTTATTCATTTAGGAGTTACTAGATGGATGAAGTTTTCCTTGGTTTTTGTTAGATGTTGGATTAGTTTTAAGCACTTTCAATTTCTTATGGATACTTAGATTTTGATTTAGTTTAAAGGAATAAAATTACACTACAAAAAAAAATGCCCTTTAGTGATACTTAAAATAGTGTCACTAATTATTTTTAGTGACAAATTACTTTTAGTGACACTTATTAATAGTGTCAGTGATCTGGCAGTCAGAAAATAGTTACACTTGAAAGTGGTATCATGAGTTACTATTACTATAGTATTACATATTTTATGATACTATAGTGATAGAAGTTATTAATAATTAGTATGTGTAAAAAGTTCGTATCACTATAGTATTACTAATATTGTGACACTTTTGTAACAATATTTACAAACAATTACTACATATCAATAGAATACAAATAGTAATATTTTAGTGTCAATAATTACTATTACGATAGTATCGCTAGTTAGTAATATCACTAGAACAATCACCCTAATGGAACCGATACTTTATGATACATTTTTAGTATCAATGACTTTTATTAGTTTTCATTGTCATTTTAAGTTTTATTAATCTAATGATATTATTAAGAAAAAATATTAAAAGTAGGCTAAACTGCTAAAATGAACAATTACATATAAAATTCCTAACAAATTTTAAATAAATTTGAATCAAACATTAATACAAATATAATAGTAAAAAAATATATCAAATATAATTTAAAATTAACATAGTGACAGTTTGGAGAAATCAAAACAAATATTTCAAATATAATTTGAAATCAACATAATGACAATTTGTAGCAATCATTCGGTTATCCCACAAACATCTACTCTTCGACCTTTGTCTTTCCCTTCACCTTCCCTACCTACAAGTGCATCATATAGATTTAATTAGCTAGCATGTTATACAAATCAATTCTCATAGCATGCTATACAAATCAATTCTCATATATTCACAAGAAAAAAAATATACTTATAATTTTATCTTATTATTGTATGCTACAATTAACTTTGCAACATACGTGGCCCACTCATTGCAAAGTTGCGAAATATCATCCATAGTGTACTCATCATAGCCCTTGAATTTCAAAAATAAAGCAACGAAATGTATAGATATATTTTTAAATCTGTTCTACTTAATATAAAAAATCTAGCTAATGCAAATAAAGAGTATCATTATAGTAAACAATCATTAGCAATGTCTTACAAGCTAATACTTTAAATTGATTATTTTACTTCAAATCAATATTAATTGTGCATTCAAAACATTGGGCTTCATACACCTTCCATTTATAATTCCAAGATTTGCAATCATTCTGGATTCACTAAAATATTGTAACATATAAAGAACTTCCTCTGTTATCCCTAGGTACTATATATACAGATTGAAAATTTCAAGTATAAAGCATTTAGCATCAATCAATTCACCAATTAAACATCTTCACAAATCATATAATCTAAGTCAATTAATTTATCACAACCAGTGACAATTGATCGATCAAAACTGTTCTCGAGCATAATTCATCCCACAATGCATTCTTCAACAAAATTCAAAAAAAGTTATAGAGGAACTTACATTATTTTCAAGAATGTATAAATCTCGAATAATCTGTTGGATGTACTTCATCACATAATAGCCACATTCAAAGGTTCCAGATTGTTTTGGACATTAAAAAAAAATAGTCTAAAAAAATCTGATGAAAGTAACAATGAATGTTATAACTTTGTTTTGATAATACCTTAACAGAAACCCACTGCACAACCTTCTTTTGTTAGTCATCACTTGATGTATTGTTATCCCACTATAAGCAATAAATAACGGATGTGAACAAATGAATCCACAACCAAAATAATAATAATAATAATAATAATTAAACCAATTAAAAACATACTCATTCACCATCTGCCTCAGCTCATTATCAGGGTTATCATCTAATGGATCAAGATAATATACTTTCGCCTCACCATATCAATTGATACTAGCACCCAGATGGCCACTAAACAACCAATTGGAAAAAAAATGACAAATAGATTACAAGATAAATTTAAATCATTCATGGAAACAAAGAAAATGGATAAAAATAAATAAACTATACCAGGTTATATAAGAAAACAATGATCCGGGCTATTTGTATCTTGTCCAAAAGGTCTGAAATTTAGGAACACCTATTTGGGTAGCTTGCTTAAAGAAAATAATAATTCTATATCCTCAGGCAATCTCACGTGGCAAAAACGACTCCAAATATGTATAGCTGCTGGGTCAACTGTTGTACCTGTAATCTCCTGAGGGGAAAAATATAATAAAATAGGGTGAGTATAAAACTCAGTGAGCTCAGTGAGTGGAATGTAGCTTTAGAAATATAGAATACTTACAAAAATAAATGCATCGCTTGTATAATTAATTTTTTCCAAATAATTATTTTAATGTAAAACTTCTTTTTCTTTCAATCATATTCTGAACATAAAATTGGTACTGCCACAAAGTCAAGAAAAACATCTCATATTGAAATATCATCTCATATTGAAATATCAAATACTAAGTATTACAAATATCCTTAAACAGATACTTGGGGGATAATCTAGTCATATCTGGATCTCAACGGATGGTAATGATGTACTATCTGGGTACCATCATGCCCAGAGCTACACGGATAGACGGGGACGTGCCATCTCATGCTTATAAGTATAACTTATCAGTATAACTCATACCCGGATCTCAACGGACGTGCTATGATGTGCTATTTGGCGACATCGTGTTCGGACCACCCGGTCTTATATCACAATATCTGTCTGTATCAAAGGGAAAAAGCAACCAAACACACAGCCCAAAGCCTATATGTGTGTTCAGACAGGCCCCAAAGGCTTACTCTCTCATCTCATCGTATCTGGACGGAATGGGTATTTGCTTTAAACTTTAAATCATGATCGAAATCAATATAAACTTAAAATCATGCTCGAAATCAATATATATACAGTTTAAATCATGCTCAAGATCAATCATATACTCTTTAAATCATACTCAAAATCAACATATATACACCTTAAATCATGGTTGAAATCCATATAAATACACTTTAATTTATGCTTGAAAATCAATCATCTCTTTTACCAATTTAAATTCGATACTGGAGCATAAATGAATAAATATAACTTAATAAAATATTTATACGTAATAAACATTTATTTAGGAGAACCATTAAATGAAAACAATTAAAATATTTATTCCACTCACAGTGACAAACTCAAACTCGGCTATTACCCAAGTCTGCAGGTAGATTTTCGTCCCCAGATCCACTTATTTTAAAGAAACGATATAATTACTTCCTATATTATAATTCGAACTAATGTCACAAAAATAAAACTTAAAATAAATATTCATCTAAACATTACAACTCTCAATTTTCTCGGCTTACAGTATTAACCTCGTATTTTTAATTTACTAATAAAATTGAATTTATACAACCCTCAATTTCATAATTTAATAATTTATCCTCAACATCATAAAATTATCAATTTATCCTCAATTTAGATTGCAAAAACATCCTCTAGCCTAGAAATTATGAAATTACCCTCTATATGTAGAATTACCAAAATGCCCCTACGGTCAACGTTGATCGAAATTTACCCAAGGGTGGTGGGGAAGTCAGCCAATGTTAACTTCATGTCGAGGTGAGTTCAATGGTGCTGGTGGTGACCTCCCACGCACGGCAGTTGCGCCGGATCGAGCCCGTGAAGACGCGTCACTTTGGGGTGATCGGTCGGCGGCAAATCAGCCTCCTCGATGCCGATGGCTGGTCGGGAATCGAAGATGGTAAGGTAGGGATCCTTTTCCAGCCGGTGGTACTGCTAAAGACGGCCGGAATCGGCGGCGATCGTCCTCGACAAACCCGCGGAAAGTTTGAGCTTAACCGGCAGCGTTTCGCTCAGTTTCCGGTAGTAAGGACGTGTGGGGGTGGACGGCCGGCTCACAAGCTTTCATTTAACACCTTGCTCGACTGGTGAAGTGGCAAAAAATGGAGGAAACCGGCTAGTTGGGTTCATAGTTTCGGGTCGGGTCAAACGGGTCAGCCACTCTCTCTCTCAGTTTCAATATGATTCTTCACCCGTTTTGCACCTTTAAACACACCCAAAATATCACATAGACCCCCGCTTGATTATCACATAGACCTCTCTTGATTTAATTATTTACATATATAAATAAAATAATTGCATATGTTACAGTTTGATTGTTTGTTATGATTTCTATGTTTATTTGGTTGTTGAGAAAGTGCAAGAAATCATAGAATAAAAATTTTTGTACTCTTAGGAATAGTGGAAGAAGTTTATATTTGTATCTTTTTGTTCATGATTCTATATCTTAAATTACACGCATATAATCTATTTGGTGTTTGTAAGTTTTGGTTCCAATAGACTGTGTAACTCTTATATTAATTAATATATAACAGCCCTATGTCTGATTAAGTGAGAGTTTATTTATGATTAAGGTGTAATGATTTTAATATACAGCTGTTGTGGGGTAGAATCCCGAGATGTCAAGTATAAAGTGTGTGGGTGGATTCTAAACATTAGTTTTCTAATGTATTTATCAAATACTTAAGTTTACATTAGTTTTCTAATGTATTTATCAAATACTTAAGTTTTTGTGCTTTGAAAATACTTCGAAACTAGTCTATTGGTTGATAAATTTATAATATATTAGTAGCGATGTAATAGCTAGTTTGTTAAATAGTTCACCTTGAATGGATGAACTTCCAAATTAAATTATATTGAGTCAAGCCTAAAGTTCTTTAAAATCACTCTTCCCTAAAAACTTCAAGTTGGGAAAACAGAAATCCCTGGGATTGTGACACTCATGATTTCTGCTGAAAGTAAGGACTCATTGTCTAACATGATCCTCCAACTCGGAGTTTTTCCATTTCCCTGGAGATCTTCAATGACCTAAGCCAGCCTGCTGACCTGCCCCTACGACTCCTCTGTGCGGGAAGGATTCTGTGGCGCAACTGTCGCATGTTCTAGTACTGTGTCTTGCAAGTGCTGTCTTAACTCTCTTTCCTTCGGGTTTGTCTCCTCCCTTCTAGCTGCGTTCTGTACTTTCTGCCTTTCGGCTTCATTTCCCACGTCACCCCCAGTGAGAGTGTTCCCGCTACTGGATTCGGGAATTTCATTGCATGCTCTCCTCTGTCCATCCTTGAGTTCTTGTAGGATGGACGTCAGCGTCTCCATCTGCTTCTCCATCTGGTCCATCTTTTCTTGCATTTTTCTATTTTAGGCCTTGTTGGCCGCCTCCCTCAGAGTCACTAATTCTTTAGTACTTACTCCTCTTCGGCTATTTCCTCTCATTGTCACGTCGTTTCTAGAGTCTGCTACAAATCTGGCTTTTTGAACTGATCCTCACAGACGACGTCAAAATATTAATGCTGTTTTCTGGTCGCTCCAAAATATGGTACTTGCTTTCTCTTGGTCACACTCGCCTCGAGTAGGATTTCCAGCTGATCCTTGCGTTTCTTGGTTCGCTAAATTGGTGGTTCTCTCTTGCCTGAATCCACAAAGAAAATATCAGAGGTCGCCAGATATTTTTCCGATGAAAACCCTCCGTCGCTTAAATTAGTAATCGGGTTTACTCTTTTTTAATTCTCCCTCTCTGGAAATAACAAAAAAACAGAGAAAAAATTGTAAGGAAAAGAAGTCGAAGATCCCTTTACCTCCCCTTTGTCAGATATTTATGCCTCTTTTTCCCCGCCACCCTTGTTTGGGTGCCATCCCCTGCATTCATTGTGCCTGAACCTTTCTGACAGCTATGGGTCACGGTGACACAACTTGAGGGTGTGGGATGTCAGATGGTATTGGGTCACCTGCATTCATTGTAAACACATCAATAACAGCCAAAAAGATACATTAATCAATAAATCACTATAGATCATTCATATATTTATTTAATTGTTTGCCTTTTTTGGCAAATGGATATGTTTCGAAACAGTTGGATGAGAAAAAAGTTGTTTGGAAGATATAGCGAATATGGTAATTATTATAATAAATATATATATTTCTATACTTTTTTCAATCTATATCATTTTGTGGTATCTTCATAGAGTTTTAAAGGCTCAACTTGATCAGCAGTCAGGTATGGCTGATAAACTTGTTTACAAGACACAGGTGGGTTGCTTTCCATTTTATGACTATTGTTTTGGTTTTGTGGATTGCGAGAAACAGAATATTTGTATCGTTTACTAGTTTATAATGTAACTTCTATTTTCTGGCTCTCAGGGAGGTTCAATCAACAATCACTACATTTGATTTAATGTGATTTGTATCTTTTTTTTATTTAGCTTCTAGAGAGAAAGATACAGGAAGCAAATTTGAAGAAAGATTCACTTCAAGCACATGCTACTGCTTTTCCCTCCAGCCTAAAAAGTTTGAATATCTCGTCACAGTTATATATTGCTGGTTCACATATTGTGTTAGGAGCACAATGAAAGTGCAATCAACGATTGGAAATTTGGATAGCAGTTGTGGTCTTTCTACTTTTGGAAGAATGGTGATTGCAAATTTGGATAGCAGTTGTGGTCTTTCTACTTTTGGAAGAATGGAGAAAAAAGGTTAGGTTTCTTCATTGTATGATCAGTGGATGCCATATTTGTAAAACAAGGCTCTCATCTTCTGCATATGTGCATTGACTTATATAAATTGATGATCAATGTCTTCCATTTATTTGTCATCTTAATTTGAAACCAAGATGCCCTGCAGTTCTTTTAAGAGTAGAGGCTAGTCTACTTTGTTAGGATACTCATTAACATATTTTCATATTCTTGCATCATCAATTAGCCGAAATGTAAGAACTAACAAACACTTGTTTCATTTTAATCTCTTAAACCTGGGGCAGTGAATTTTTATTTTCTGCTTGTTCTTATTAACCATTGTACTTCCACTTATTGATCATCTATACATCCCCACATATGAGTAACAACATGATAAGTGTCTCTTTCCTTAGTAAACGCCCTTCAGGAAACAAGTTGGGAAATATCCAGATGTATACAATTTGAAATGCAAGTTTGTTAGTTAGTGTTTATATAAGAAATGAAAAATGTGTAAGATGGAATGACATAGTATTGTATCATGGCATTCTACTTTTTCACGCGAAATATTAAATGACTTGACATCATTTTACCATTAAAAAATCTCATAATTCAAAGGCATCCTGTTTTATTTGCTTCTTGAAGTGTTAACGATGGAGGCTAAAGCAGACACTTCATCAATTAACCACTGATCATCTTGAAGAAAAGGCTGGTTTCCTTTTCCTCACCTTTTTATGCTATATTCTTTTATTCATCTTTCATTGTTGTTCTTTTGTCCTTTTCGTTTGGGGATAATTTCTTTTGTTCTAAACCAAAATTGTAACATATGCATTTTATTTTGTTATATATCTCAATAATTAAAACAAGAGGGGGTCTATTTGATATTTTGGGTATGTTTAAAAGATGGAAAATGGGTGGGAATTTGGATTGAAATCGAGAGACAAAGAGAGAGCTAACCAGTTTGACTCGACTCAGAAACTGCTAATCCAACCTGCTGGTATCTTCTATTTCTGGCCACCTCACTAGTTGAGCAAGGTGTCAAACAAAAGCTTGTGAGCCGGCCGTCAACCTCCACATGTCTTTGTTGCCGGAAAATAAGTGCATCTATAGGCGAAAATCTACCTGTGGACTTGGGCGATAGCCGAGTCTGAATTTATCACCGTGAGAGGAATATATTAAAACTATTTGTGTACATTTTGTTTTTATATAGTAAAGCTTGTTTGTGAAATAAATATTTAAAGTGTTCTTATTTAATATTCTCTTAAATAAATGTTTATATGTATAAATATTTTGTTAAGTTATATATATATATATATATATATATATATATATATATATATATATATATATATATATATATATATAACTTAACAAAATATTTATACATATAAAACATTTATTTAAGAGAATAATATTTTCCTTATGGATTTTGAATTTGTAGAAGAGACAATTGATTTCGAGCATGATTTAAAGTGTTTATATATTGATTTCGAGCATGATTTAAAGTATTTATATATGGACTTCGAGCATGATTTAGAGTGTTTATATATATGGATTTCGAGTATGATTTCAACTCGTATATATGTTGATTTTGAGCATGAATTAAAGTGTATATATATTGATTACGAGCATGATTTAAGTTTAAAGCAAATGCTCATTCCCTCCAGATAAGATGAGATGAGAAGAGATGGTAGGTCTTTGGGCCTGTCTGAGCACACATATAGGCTTTGGGCTGTGTGTTTGGGCGCTTTCACCCTTTGGGGGCATATGCATGCAGACAGATATTGAGATATGATAATATTTAAATCCGGGTGGTCCGGACAGGATGTCGCCAGATAGCGCATCATTGCATGTCCGTTGAGATCCGGATATGGATTATGATGATAAGCATAAGATGGCACGTCCCCATCTATTCGTGTAGCTCCGGGCATAATAGTACCCAGATAGTACATCATTGCCGTCCGTTGAGGTCCGGATATGACAAGATTATTCCCCCGGGTATTTGTTTAAGAATAATTGTATTACTTATTATTTGATATTTCAATATGAGATGTTTTTCTTGATTTTGTGGCAGTATCAATTGTATTTTATGTTCAGAATATGATTGAAATGAAGTGAATTTTTACATTAAAATAATTAATTGAGAAAAGTAATTATACAAGCGATGCACTTATTTTTGTAAGTATTTTATGTTTCAGAAACTACTATCCACTCACTGAACTCACTGTATTTTATTATATTTCTCCCCCAGGAGATTACAGGTACAACAGTTGACCCAGCAGCTGTACATATTTGGAGTCGTTTTGGCCACGTGAGGTTGTCTGAGGATATAGATAAATTTTTCTTTTAGTTAGTGTATGATCATCCCATTTCAGATTTATACTAGGGATGTGATATAAGAATTAGGAAACGTGTATACAGTTTGACCTGACTTGTAGTATTGGATATTTTACTGAATGAGACTGGTTGAAGTAGTTTGATGCATAATAAACTATTTTGGGACTGTTTGTGTTATAATTGTAGGTTTGGGAATGTTATATATTTAGGGGAGGTGGGGAGATTCTGCCGAAATTTTCGGTAGAATTCTCTTGAATAAGAATTTTAATATCTGAATTCAGTTTCTTGAGATAGATTGCCTCTGGGGATGGGGCAGGTCATTTCAAATATAATAATAATATGTGAAATAAATAAAAAGAGAATGTGTTTTATAGGAGTATGGGACTACAAATGAAATCCTTATCGATATTAACATCAAAATACTTGTAGGTAATTATACCATATATATTAAAAGCTATAATAGAAAACAAAACAAAGATTTTTTTATTTTTAATATTTTGGTTAAAAGCTTCACTGGTAAAGAAACATTCTTGAACTAAAATTACTAATGGGAAATTAAAGTTCATTGTTTAATAATTCTCGATGGATACTGTGTACCATTTACAGTTCAAAATGCTGGAGGCCTATTCTGTTGAAGATAAATTTGATGAGTTGAAGAGATTGCATTCTATGAGCATCCCGAAGGTATTTTTCTGTTATCCCTTTTTCTTCCATATTTAAAACTCAATGTTTTCATTTCTTTTTTCCTTTTTTTCATAGAGATAGAGCCTTGATATTTGGACAAAAAAATTAGACAAGATGGTGACAAAAATAACTGTAACCCCGCGTGTGTTTAAAGACTTTATTTACAAAATTCTAAATAGGCACGAGATTACTAACTACTCTATAGCCATCTTATTACCATCCTGTGCATTTATCATTTTCCTTAGTTATATTATATTATGGAGATAATGATGTTTAGCACTACAGTAGACATTGACTGATTATAGTTTAATTTTGCTATACAAATATGAAATATTAACACACACAAACACATACTGCGTGCATAAGCTTTTAAGTTTTATAAGAAGTGCCAAAAAATTTTTATGGCAGAGGATAGACTTCAATCTAGAGAACAAATCAAATGATTAGCAGTATTTTAATTTTTAAATAATTAAGGGTGTGGACGAAGTTTAATTAGGATTTTAACTCCCGTTACCAATCAAAGAAAGCTTCAAAACAACAAAAGTGAAAACTGTTTAGGGGGGACTATGAATAGTTTTGTTGTAATTTAGCTGAGATATGAGTCATATGACTTAGCCAGCGACGGGTATTAATTTTGTCCATAAAATGCTTCAAACTACTCTTAAGGAAGCATAGCTTATGATCAAATATCCAAATAATAGATAAGTAAATTTAAACGACAGCAAATATAGTAAAATCTCTTTATAATGATACTTTATATAGGAATAATATTTGTTGATGTAGTTTTCCGCGTCCTTTCAAACAAGTGCATGAATCTTCTGCTCCCGGCTAAGTCGAACTCGAGCAGGACTGTTTTCCTCTTCCTATTCCTCTTTCTTTTCCAGAACGGAAGTCTCCCGGACTTGTACTCATAGAAAACAAGGTCAGGGGTCGCCGGGTGTTGTTCCGGCGAAAACCCTCCGACGCACAAGTCAGTAATCGGGTTGTTCTTTTTGGTATCTCCCTTAGTTAGAGAGACCGGAAGAATGAAAAGGGAATTTTTGCCTTTCTTTTTTGAATAAATATAGAGTTTTTCGGAGAATCAGGGTAAAGGGAAGTAAGGATAGGAAGAACCTGTGTGAATTTTCGGAACCTCTGCAACTTGCCCATCCGTTTACTTTTATTCTCTGTTTTTCCCGCCTTTTCTCTCCGAGAGCATCCGTTCCCGCGTCAGTGATGTGTGGGTCCCTCTGAGAGCCGGGAATGGTGTAATATTACCTGGGGATGCGCGGCTGTCTCCTTACCCTAGTTCGCATGGCCAGATCACCATGTCGGGCATGTCCGCAAGGAATGATGACACCGTGTGGGCATGTGCTGGCCATCGGCAACAGTAACACCACCATCCCTTGGGGGGCCCTGTTCAGACATCGTAAGGTGTACGTAATCTTGAGGAAGCGGGTCGGACTGTCCCAAGCTGGGTCTTACATTCCATTTGTCCCATGATTGGGGTAGCCCAGTTGTGCTCGAGAACTTGACTGCAGCGAGCAGAAAGGAGAGCTCGGGTCTCGATCAGTCTTCGAGCTCCCCGTCCTTGTTCAGCCTTGGCCGGACCGATGACCTCGAGCGAGCAAGAGAGCTCTGAGCTCGGACGGCCTCGAATTCCTCGACCTTGACCAACTTTGACGCCTAGTGAGATCTGCCTTCGTGCCGATGGTCGGGACTTCCGCTCGAGCTGGGTTGACCTCGAGGTATTTTATTCGAGCTAGAAGGGCCTCGAGGAGACCTGCCCGATATTACCCAAACACTAGTCCCCTAGTTTCTAGTCTTTTGAGTGAAATGAGATAAGACTGGAAACTTATTATTAATGATGGGCCGACTTCCCAGCCTTTAACGCTTCCCCACGTTCCCCAGTTGTCTTCCACTTCCATCATTTCGCATTTAATGCGGGACATGTGGGTAGATCCTGATCGTGCGTTCAAATTTTGAAGGGACGTGACTCGAAAGGTTGCGTTCCTTGATCTTCGCGCCGTCTGCTGAAGAGACGCACCTGTTGCCTTTCCTCTTTTAAAAACCCTTGATTTCTTCATTGTACTTCCAATTGCTCATTTTTACTCAACCCGAAATTTTCTACAAGCGCTTCTTCTTCTTCTTCTTCCGTGTCAGCATTATTTCCCGCCGTCTAAACCTTTCTCTGTATCCAGGTACAACCCTTCTTCTTTCTATCTTCACCATTTTTCCTTCTTCCGGGTCCCTGATTTCATTTGGGTAGATTAAACTCTAGGAAAAAATGTCTGGTAGAGCTCGTAGGATGTTCCCTGAGGAATCTTCCTCTTCAAGTGAAGTAGAGCCTCTTAGTATAATTCCCGTGAGGGATTCTAGTTCAGAAGGGGCATTGCCCTTGGCGGAGGCCCAACCGCACCGGGAGGAAAGGACCAGCCAAAGGTCTGAGGGTAGGGGATACCCCATTGACCAAATGAGGTGTGCAACCACCCAGTTAGATTTGAATAGACTTAGGGATACTTACCACATACCCGATAATGTGGATTTAAGGTTACCAGGTAGGGGTGATATCCCCAACCGTCCCCCTCAAGGGTATACGACCTTTCATCTGGAATGCTTCAGGTGGGGGTCAGTCGCCTCATGACCTTATTTCGCCCGGGTTTTGTCCAGATTTCGTCTGGCCCCGGGACAGTTGAACCCGAACGGGTGGAAGGTCCTTTCCGGACTCTTTGTATTGTGGAAATGGTGCGATCTGGGTGAACCCTCGGTAGGGGAAATAAAGCACCATGATCGATTGAAGTGCGACCAAAGGATGCTGGTTGGTACTACCTTACCTCCAGCATGAAGGGTAAAAAACCCATCACCGACCTCCCAACCTCTGGTGGCAACTGGAAGAGCAAATTATTCTTTGTTGGGGGAGAATGGGGGCATGCTGCACCTCTCGCCGAGGGTGTCCCTTCGGTTCCACGGCATTTTTGCACTCCAGGTTGTCTATTTGTTCGGCGAATTCTCATTTTAATTTTTCTGCTCGCATCTATTCTCATTATTTTGCCTTTCATTGTTTTGCGAGTTCTTTGAGTGCTTCTTTCAAGATTGGGGAATAGCTTAAAGCACACATAAAGACTGCACTTGACAACGCGAGCTCGTGCAGGGAGCTGCTTACACCCCATAATTTTTTGGAATTTGGTTTAGTGCCAGCAGAAGATATGAGGGGGGTGCGTGAGATGATGCACAGGCGTGTTGGAACTGCCGGAGGCGCGAGCACCTCGAAGAGACCACGAGAAGAAACAGACGCTCCGCCTCTACTCGCTCGAGCTTCCCTTGCGCATGGCGTGTAGCGACAGAAGAAGGTCCTCCTCGCAGGTGTTAGAGGACTGCGGCCTCAGCTCGCCCTCGACCGAAGTACACGGAGGCGAGTGCCTGACCCATGACCGAGCCTTACTTGAGGAGCTTTACAGGGGTGATGGATGACAGATTCTTGGATGGACTGGAATCCTATGATGCTGACGAGCTGTTCAGTGCTCTCCAGCGCCTCTCCTCCCGGACTTCAACAGCTGTGACCAAGCTCCAGGCCAAGACCCAAGACTCTTAGAGGGAACTTTGAGCAGCGATTCGGAACTTGGAGCAGACTGTTGGGGAGTTGAAAGAGGAGAACTCGAGGCTCCAAGAGGAGAATGCCACCTTTGTAGAGAGGACAATAGTGTCAGACTCTAAGGTTTCTCAATTCCAGAGAGAGCTGACCGACATCCGCGAGGAGTTGATCGAGACTCGGAAGGATTTGGACACCCAGAGATCCTCCTACGAGAAGACCCTGGAGGGGGAAACTTCTCATCTCCAAGGGTAAATAGACACTTTGAAGGTCCAGCTTGCACTCGAGTACAACAACGGGGTCGACTTCAGCTATGACTGCCTCGTGTATGCCTTGGGCAAGGTACATCCTGAGGTCTACCTATCTAAGGTCCAAGAGGGTGTTGCCGAGTACATACGCATTCACGACGCCCCCACCGAAGAGTCTGGAGCTTCCCCTGCCGAGCCACTGATCGGACACAGGGAAGTTGTTCCTCCCCCTGCTGTTGCTGTTGACGCTCCTGCTGCTGCCATCTGGAGATGCTCCTCCCGCCGCTCCTACTGTTACTCCTCTTGCTGCTGCCGATGACAACCCTGCTGCCTAAACTTTTTTTCTTTTGTACTTGTAATCACTTTAATGAAATAAAAAGGCATATGTTGAACAACACCTTTTTGTGCTCATGTGTATATTCTCTTGTTTTGTATGTAGGATTGACTTCATATACTTGCTAAGTAAGAATTTTGTAAGTGTTGGGCTTTTTATTTTATTTTATGCCCAAGTGTATTACTGCATGTTTGGTTCTTTAAACTTATGCTTGGCAGAGATTTGCCTTTAGTTAGGCTGAAAGCCTTTGGCCTGTTTCGTGAGCTCGGTCTTTCTGGACCGACGTTCTGCTCGTTCTTTGTGGCTCTATATATTGCGAGCTTATTTGCTTCAAGCCCAATTTTGGTTCATATTTAAATTCAACGTAATCTCCTCGCGCTCTTCTTGCTCGAGTTTATTAATGGCCTCACTGGGCACCGCCCCGCCTAAGGCTTAGGCTTTGGGGACTTCTGGCCTCAGCGTTGGCATCATGAGCTTCTGCTCGGGCCTGCATTTGGCCTTGCTGGGCACCGTCCCGCCTAAGACTTAGGCTTTGGGACTTCTGGCCTTAGCGTTGTCTTCATGAGCTTCTTCTGCTCGGGCCTGCAATTGCCTAGCCTGCTCGGGCCTGCAATTGGCCTCGCTAGGCACCATCCCGCCTAAGACTTAGGCTTTGGGACTTCTGGCCTTATTGTTGTCTTCATGAGCTTCTTCTGCTCGGGCCTGTAATTGGCCTCGCTAGGTACCGTCCTGCCTAAAGGCTTAGGCTTTGGGACTTCTAACCTTAGCGCTGTCTTCATGAGCTTCTTCTGCTCGGGCCTGCAATTGGCCTCGCTAGGTACCGTTCCGCCTAAAGGCTTAGGCTTTGGGACTTCTGACCTTAGCGTTCTTTCCGAGCTTCTTCTTGGCTTCAACTTGAATTTATATTACAAATGTTTTTCATACTCTTACACGCATTTGAGTTTTTACATATCCCCATTTTAGGAAGGAATCTTACATTAACACTCATAATACAAGGAAACTTACTGGAAGTATTTCATCAAGAATTGTGCGTTCCACGGCCTCTTGACCTCTCATCCATCCGGATGAGCTAGTCGGTATACTCCTGGTCCTGCTAATTGAGTGACTCGATAAGGGCCTTCCCAATTTGGCCCTAGCACACCTTGCCTTGGGTCCTTCGTGCTTTAGTTGACTCTTCTGAGTACCTAATCACCCACCTGGAACTGGCGAATGTGCACATTTCGATTGTAATAAAGAGCCACTCTCTGTTGATATTCTGCGATCTTAGCATCGACCCTTTTTCTCTTCTCTTCCAGCAAGTCCAGACCTGCACACATTTGCTCATTGTTTTGCTCCTCATTGAAGTGTTCTGTCCGATGTGTCCCCATTCCAATTTCAGCAGGAACCACTCCTTCGTGCCCAAACGCCAAGGAGAATGGGGTCTCTCCAGTGGTCGTTTTGTGTGTGGTTCTATAAGCCTACAAGACACCGAGCAGCTCATCCACCTAGGCTCCTTTTGCTTGCCCAGTCCGGTCTTCAGGAGGCATTTTATGGTTTTATTCGCGGCCTCTACTTGTCCATTGGCTTGTGGGTGTGAGAGAGAGCAAAATTTCAACTCTATCCCCAGATTTCGGTAGAAGTCTCTGAATTTGCCATTGTCAAACTGTCTCCCATTGTCTGTGACCAATGCATAAGGAATCCCATACCTGCAAATCACATTCTTCCAGATGAAGTCAGTGGTTTTACCTTCCGTGATGCTGCTCAAGGCTTCTACTTCGACCCATTTGGTGAAATAATCAATTGCGACTATGACATGGGTGGCAGACGTTTTCCCCTTCGGCAGTGGCCCGATCAAATCAATTCCCCATTGAGTAAACGGCCATGGTGAGCTCATCACCGTAAGGTTCTCCGGAGGCTGAGTTAGGTAGTTGGCAAAACTCTGGCAACTCTTGCAACTTCTGGTCTTCTCCTAAGCATGCGGGGCCAAAAGTATCCTTGCCTCAAGGCCTTAAAAGCCAAGGACCTCGCGCCAGAATGATTTCCCAGATTCCTTTGTGTATCTCTCAGAGGACATAATCAGCCTCCTCCTGGTCTAAGCACCGCAACAAGGGGAGAGTGTACCCCCGTCGATGAGAGTATACCTGGATGCTTTGCACTTCAACTTCCTTGCCTGCTTCTTATCGATCGGCACTGTCCCTTCCTTGAGGTAAGAAACGATCGGTTCCATCCAGGTGTTGCTCATCGATAAGCTCATCACCTCGTCCCCCTGCTCGATGCTCGAGCAGGTCTTCATTTCCAAAGGGATAGACTTTGGCAACTTGGGGTCCGATGCGGCTGCCATGCGAGCTATCATATCAGGTCGAAAATTCTTCCCCCTTGGGATTTGTTCCATCTCAATAGATCGGAAACTCCCCATTAGCTGCTTCACCTTCCGAAGGTAGGCTTCCATCTTCTCCCCCTTCGCCTGGAAGCTCTCGTCGAGGTGGTTTGTTACCAGCTGTGAGTCTGTTCGAAGCTTTACCTCCTTTGCTTTTACTACCGAGGCGAGCTTCAATCCCGCTATTACAGCTTCGTACTCGGCCTGATTGTTGGTAACTTCGAATTATAATTTCACAGCATATTGTATCTTTGTCCCTTCAGGACTTAGGAGCACAACTCTCGTCCACCTCACGATTTCCACAAGATCCATCTACTGTGACTATCCATGTATTGGTCGAGGCCTGGGAATCTGGTGGGGGCTCGCTCTCTATCTCCTCATCCCTTGCAGTGCACTCAATCACAAAGTCGACTAAAGACTGTGCTTTTATGGCTGCTCGGGGTTGGTAATTAATGTCGAACTCGCTTAGCTCCACTGACCATTTTACCAACCTTCTAGAAGTCTCAGGCTTGTACAGAGTTTGCACGATAAGCAGTCTCGCACCCTAACTCTTCCCTTACCAGAACTGAGCTCGTTGCCCATTGGGACACAACTAAATACAAAAACAATACCTCCCCTGCTCGAGGTGTAGACAGTAAAGGAGCCTTTAGCAAGTATTCTTTCAATTGTTGGAACGCCGCTTCGCATTCTAGCGTCCACTTTGTCTTCCTGCCTTTCTTCATTTCCTGAAAGAAGACTTGACATTTATTCGTGGCTTGAGATACGAACCTGTTGAGGGATGCCAGTTTGCCGGTAAGACTTTGTATCTCCTTGAGGCTACGGGGGCACCTCATTTCCACCACTGCTCTTATCTTCTCCGGATTGGCCTTGATCCCTCTGTGACTGACTATGAAGCCTAAGAATTTTTTCAAACCGACCGCAAAGGCACATTTCTCTGGGTTTAGCTTTATCCGGTACTTTCTTAAAAGTGCAAAGGTCTCCTCTAAATGCCTTACATGCTCCTCCGCGTCTTTAGACTTGGTGATCATGTCATCCACATATACCTCAATCGTTTGACCGATTAATGGCTTGAAAACCTTGTTCACCAGCCTCTGGTATGTTGCTCCTGCATTCTTTAGACCGAAGGGCATGACCTTGTAGCAGTACAACCCCTGATTGGTGATGAAGGCATGCACTCCTCATCTGATCGGTGCATGGGAATCTGGTTTTATCCTGAGAATGCATCCATAAAACTAAGCAGGCCGTGCCCCGCTGTAGAATCCACTAGTCGGTCTATCTTTGGTAGCGGGAAGCTATCTTTTGGGCAAGCTTTGTTCACATCTGTGAAGTCCACGCACATTCTTCATTTCCCACTTGCCTTCTTCACCAACACCACATTCGAGATCCATTCGGGGTAGGAGACTTCCCTTATGAATCCCGCTTTCAGCAGCTTTTCTACCTCGCAGTTGATGGCTTCATATCTCTCCTGGTTGACGCATCTCCTATTCTGCCTCACTAGCTTAGCATCTCTCCGTATTGCCAGCCTGTAACACGCCACTTCTGGGTCAATCCCAGGCATATCCTCATGCGTCCATGCAAACACATCCGCCTGTGCTCGCAGACACTCCACCAACTTTTCCTTCAACTGCGCTAATGCCCGAGCCGATTCAGATTTTCTTCTCGGGGTCATCTGCTCTCACCTCGACCTCCTCCAGCTTCTCAGCCAGCTCTTGCCTTCCATTCCTTGATTCCCCCATCGAGTCCAGCGAGGTTATCTACATGGTCTCTTTGGCCGCTACAGATAGCAATAGCTCGCCACCCTCCGGCTGCCTTTCACGACCCTACGACCCCATTCACTCGATACTTTAAGGCCAAGTAATGGGTGGATAGCACGCACTGGCTGATCCTCATAAACGGCCTCCCTAGAATTACCTGGTATGGGCTGGTTTCATCTACCACCATAAAATCCAGCATCATGTTCTTTTCAAAAGGCCTCGAGCCCAAGGTTACTGCCAGTTTGATGATTCTCAGAGGTATCAGCTTTCCTCCCCCGAATCCTTTCAAGAAAGTGCTCGTCTGCTCGAGGCTCGCGCCTGTTATTCCCAAATCCTTGAGTGTGGATTTGAAGAGAATATCCACCGAGCTTCCCGAATCTACCAGTATTCGGTCAACTTCCTTGTTAGCTATGTTGGCTTTTACAACCAGGGCATCCTCGTGAGGGTACAGCACCCCCTCCTCATCCTCCTCCGTCCACATAATGGGCACCTGCCGGACCTTGGCCTTTTTGGCAGTGAGGGTAGTGAATAGAACCTCCCGCTTGGCAGCGGCATATCTGCAATAATTTTTTCGAGCCCTATTTGAACTTCCTACCATTGTGGGCCCTTCTGAGATCACCCTCGTGGTCGGTGGTTCTATGTCTATTTCGTAAGCTCGGTCATCTTTTCGATGTCTTGCTAACCACCGAATGCCCTCCTTCGATAAACTCATCCAAGTACCGATTCCTAACCAGATCTTCCACCTGGTTCTTCAAATCACGACACTGTGATGTGGAATGGCCGTGGTCACCATGGAAATGGCAGAACCGCCCCTTATCCCATTTTCCAGCTAACTTGGCCATTGGCGTAGGAGGGCTCAACAGTCCTCGCTCCTCAGCCACTTGAAGTATCTCTTCGAGAGATACCTTCAACCTCGTGTATTGCCCATAAACGGGGCTCCGCTCTACCACCGTGTCGCCCGATCCCTGGGAAACTTCTCGGTGGGGGTGGCAATCGGCGATCCGCTCTGTTGTGGTTCATCTCGAGTGCCGCTGGTGGTCGATTACGGGATGTGTGGTCGTCATGACGCCTGTACTCCCTGTGATCCCGACCTGAAGATCTGCGAGGTGGCAGGGGAACCATCCTCGTTGGGGGAGCTCTCTGATAAGGGTTGTACGGGACAGCCCGGTCCCTTGCAGCTTTTGAAGCTTGTGATCCTTGGGTAAGACCTCCTTTCTCCTTCCTCTTTGCTCCATTGACCTGCTCACTTCTCAGCTTTGCAGCCTTCTCTTCTTCAATTACCATATCCAGTTTTACCTGCTCATATGAGTCCGAATATGAATGGATCGAAGGACCCCGCAGATTATCCACTGGTCTCCCATCGGGATCCCATCCTTGATCCTCTCGGTAGCTTGGGGATGATTAAACGCGCCAAAATCTAGGACCGATCTATGGTATCTTTTGAGAAACTCCCGGAAGGACTCTCCCTCCCTCTGTCTGACTTTTGACAGCTCCATCATATCATCCTTGGGGGTCACTGCGCCCCGAAATTGCTCTGCAAACTCCTTACACATCTGTTAAAAGCTCAGGATGCTTCCCCGTGGGAGCCTACGGTACCATTCTCTTGCCCTTCCCTCAAGAGTCAGCGGGAAGGCCACCGCACCTCTGCTGCCGAGCCGGACCACGCACTTGCATCATATCGTTAAACCGCTCTATATGCACCAGTGGATCGCTTTTCCCAAAATTTCAAATCTGGGAAGCGGAAGTCACGTGGGATCGTGACACCCATGATCTCCGTTGAGAGTGGGGATTCGTTGTCCAACATTATTCGCCAGCTTGGGCTCTTTCCGTTCCCCCGGAGATCCTCCACAACTTGTGCCAACCTACGCACCTCCCCCTCCAGCTCCTCCGCACGAGAGGTTGGGGTTGTATCCTGCAAGTGCTGATGAGACCCCCTTTCCTCCATATTTGTCTCCTCCCTTAAGACAACGTTTGGTGCCCTAGGTCTTTGGGCTTCATCTCCCACATTCTCCCGAATGGGAGCATTCCCACGGTTGGATTCAAGGACGTCATTACATGCTTTCCTCTGTCCGTCCCTGAGTTCTTGCAGTATGGAGGTCAGAGTCTCCATTTGTTTCTCCATCCGATCCATTCTGTCTTGGATCTCTCTATTCTGAGCCTCGTTGGCCACTTCTCTCAAAGTCACCGATTCCTCTGAACTCACACCCCTTCGGCTGTTTCCTCTCATCGTTGCTTTGTGTGTCCCGAGCGTGTTGGAAATCGGGCTTTTGAGCCGATCCCCACGAGCCGGCGCCAAAAAATGTTGATGCAGTTTTCCTGCGTCCTTTCAAACAGTGCTAGAATCTTCTGCTCGCGGCTAACTCGAGCTCGAGCAGGACTGTCTTCCTCTTCCTATTCCTCTATCTTTTCCAGAACGAAAGTCTCTCGGACCTATACTCACAGAAAACAAGGTCAGGGGTCGCCGGGTGTTGTTCCGGCGAAAACCCTCCGACGCTCAAGTCAGTAATCGAGTTGTTCTTTTTGGTATCTCCCTTAGTTAGAGAGACCGGAAGAATGAAAAGGGAATTTTTGCCTTTCTTTTTTTGAATAAATATGGAGTTTTTCGGAGAATCAGGGTAAAGGGAAGTAAGGATAGGAAGAACCTGTGTGAATTTTCAGAACCTCTGCAACTTGCCCATCCGTTTCCTTTTATTCTCTGTTTTTCTCGTCTTTTCTCTCTAAGAGCATCCGTTCCCGCGTCGGTGGTGTCCGGGTCCCTCGGCGGTACGGGATTGGCGTAATATTTCCTAGGGATGCGTGGTCGTCTCCTTACCCAGGTTCACATGGCCAGATCACCATGTCGGGCATGTGCGCAAGGAATGATGACACCGTGGGGGCATGTGCCGGCCATCGGCAACAGTACCACCACCATACCTTGTGGGGCCCTGTTCAAACATCGTAAGGTGTACGGAATCTTGAGGAAGCGGGTCAGACTGTCCTGAGCCGGGTCTTACATTCCATTTGTCCCATGATTGGCGCAGCCCAGTTGTGCTCGAGAACTTGACTGCAGTGAGTAGAAAGGAGAGCTCGGGTCTCGATCAGTCTTCGAGCTCCCCGTCCTTGTTCAGCCTTGGCTGGACCTGATGACCTCGAGCAGGCAAGAGAGCTCGGAGCTCGGACGGCTCTGAATTCCTCGACCTTGACCAGCTTTGACGTCTAGTGAGATCGTCTTCGTGCCAGTGGTCGAGACTTCTGCTCGAGCTGGGTTGACCTCGGGATATTTTATTCGAGCTAGAAGGGCCTCGAGGAGACCTGTCAGATATTACCCGAACAATATTCATAAAGCCATAAAAATTTTGATCCTAACTTAGACTACTTAAAAATAAGCATAAACTTCACATTATAGTAAGTTATAATTTTTCTAAACTTTATCACGTGGAATTTGCCTTCATATAATAATAATTATCTATATATTATAAAATATATATGTTTTGTTACATTACGATTTAAAATAGAATAAAATATTTTTTAATGTTTAAAATATTTTTTAATGTTGTTTGTTACAATAAGTGCAGAAAACCTCACTTCCTAAAACCCAAATTCACAAAGTACTCTCACACATACTTGAAAATTAATAAAAAAAAAACTCTCAATTACGCACTCTCCAATTTCTCACTCAATAAACAATTCTTCACATGAATTGTTTCTTTGAATTTTGAAATGATCTACAAATGCATTTTGCTTCTCTATTTATAGGCGAAGCTTAAAATATGAATGTATGGAAAAATCTGGACCACTTTTCAAATTTGATGTCTTCGATTGCCAACTTTGGTGAAGATTCAAAACTTTAATGCTTGTCTCATGCAATTGTGGTCAGTTTCATGCTAGCCACATGCATTTGCTCAACAATTGTATGCTTGCCTTTTCAATTCAAAATTTGCATGCTAGCCACATGTATATGCTCAAAAATTGTATGCTTGACTTCTCAACAGTTCTCCACCTTACTGAAGATTTATCCAAATCTTAGCCACCATCCTTAAAGTGATCCCCATTAAGGATTCGAAGTGGTTATGTCGCTTCGATTACCTATGTATCTAAAATTTGGGATTAAGCAAACCTTAGTTTAAAATTCTCAAACTTAACACATTTTAAGAATTTAAATTAGTTTCAAGCAATGTTAAAACTTAACTCCAAAAGTCACCTTTGTTAACATATCTGATAGGTTATCTTTGGCTTTGATAACTCAACACTACTCTTGATAAATTCCATCATATAATGATATTTCATATATATGTATTTTGTTCGAGCATGATATTGTACTTTGGTTATTAAAGAAGACCTCAGTGAACTCCTGGATCACTCCCAAATAACTTAACAAGTCTTTCAACTGGATAGCTTCTTTTAAAGCTTCGATTCATCATCACGTACTCGCCTCGCTGTGGAAAGAGCAATTCCGTAATATAAAGAGCAATTTTTGATTATAGAATCAACCTCCACCCAATGTTAATACACAGCCCGTTGTTGATCATCTGTTATCTATGTCTTCGGTGAAATTAGAATCACAATACCTAACAAATTGTTGACGACAATTCTTCTTCAATAATAACCCAATATCGATTGTCCCATACAGATATCAAAGAATCCACTTTACCAAAAGTCAATGGTCTTTACTTGGATTATACATGTATCGACTGACCATACTAATGGCTTGAGATATATCGGGACTTGTGCACACCATAGCATACATAATATTATCCACAACACTAGCATATGGAACATGGGTCATGTAATCAAGCTCCTCTTAGGAAGAAGGAAATAAAGAAGTGCTTAGTTTGAAATGATGAGGTTAGCTAGAGGAGTATATACTGGTTTAGTTTTATCATCTATACCAAACTTTTCTAGCACCTTCTTAAAATAAGATTTTTTTAGTCTACCACACACTCCTATTCTTTTTATAACCTATCAATCTCAACTCTATTCTTCGAAGCTATAAACTAGTTGCACCAAGTCTTTGACTGCCAAATGGCAACAACGATTACTAGGCTTGATTTTGATAGCCCAACAACATGCCCTATTTAAATTAACACGATAAAACAAACGACCATAATAGCCTAAAGAGGGAGGATTTTGCCCTGTCTATATCAAGACCCCATGAGTTAATTAAGTCTAAAGAGGAGACTTCCTTGAGAGAGTTTAAAATTAGAAATGGGTTAAAAATAGAAATGGATGGTATTTAAAAAAGATTTTAAAAAGATCAAAGACGGTTCATGTCTAAAAAATTAAATTTTTCGGTTGAAGACTTTTATCTTTTAGTTTTCTTTTGTTGAAAGGTTTCAAAGACTAATATAGTATTTATTTTTGTTTGAAATTTGAATTGGTCTAAATTCTTCGATGAAGTTTGAATAGGTTTGAATGTATAAATCTAAATGAAATATTTTTTCTCCTTTTTCAATATCTAAATATAAATGTAAAGTTTTTGATTTTTTAAAAAGAAAATATCTACAATATGATAATTTTACATATACAACATCATAAATATTAACAATAGTTCTATGTATTCGTTAAAACATATAACAAGTTATAAATAAATTATTTGATTAATTAAAAAAAATTGATAATGTGTACTTTTAAAAAGTATGAAAAAATAAAAAACATATCTAACAAATGTATTTTTTGACATTAATATATGATATTTGTAATGTTATTTTTACTATATTATGTAATTTTTTTTGTTATTTATTTAGATTAATTTTCCTCTCTGTTTTTTTCTTTGGTTTGTCGATCCTTCTTATGACTGTTCTATTCATTGTTTGTTATCTTCTTATTCGAATGATTAATTCATAATATCAAATTTATTTTATTTTATTTTATACTAATCCCTTTCTCTGATATAAAAAATTCAGCCATATTTTTCTTTTACAAAAATATTTTAAATTTCTGAAATTGGAAATCTAATAGATTGAGAGATAGAAGCAGACGAGAGAGGAAAAAAAATTAAATTTCATTAATTTTTTATTTTGTAGACACTAATTTATGGTCAACTAGAAAAGTAAATAAATGGGATGATATAATACATGAGACACATGGAATTTAAGTGATTTTGTAATAGGCCTACAACAACCTAGGTATAGAAAGAGCAATTTTCACTATTGAATAAGCTTGGATTACAATGAACTTAGGTATCATGGATCCTCGATAGCTCTTCGCCCTTCTTTGCATTACAAGTTCTCTGTTTATATTTATAATATAATTTACGTATCCCGAATCCTCAATAGCTCATCATTCTAATGATCTTTATCACTTAATTAGACTTTAATATTTTATCTCTTACTTAAATTCAGTTATATTTATTATCAATGTTTTATCTCTAATATTTATCTCTTTCTTAAACACACATTAGGCTTTAGGAGCTTTGATTGGGATTAGATAATACTTCCAACTATTGGGCGTCTAAACCCTATCTGTTGGCTTTAGCAGCTGAGCTTATTTAATAAAAATTATCTTTCACGGTTGTGCTCTCGTGCTATAATGCTCTTCTGAAGTTGCATGCTTCTACAATCATGCTTATTTGACTCATTAAGCTTCTAAGCTCTCATGCTATAATGTTGTAGCTATGCTCTCGAGAAATCATGCTCTCCTACTATCATGCTCATTTAACTTATCGGGCTTCATGCTCTCATGCTTTCATATGTTGTGCTTATTTGACTTATTAAGTTTCTTGATGTCTGAGCTCTCATGCTACATGGTCTCATGCTCTCATGTAGTTGTGCTTATTTATATTAATAGGCTTCCTGCTACTAACCTCTTATACTATCGTGCTTTCATGTAGCTGTATTCATTTAACTTATTAAGCTTCTTACTAGTGAGCTCTCATGCTTCCATGTAGTTTTGCATATTTGACTTATTAAGTTTTCTTTCACTGAGCTCTCATGTTATCATGCTCTTATGCTTTTTCAACTTTCCACATTTCTTGTTACAACATTATTAACAAAGGCAATTAATGAATTAAATTGGTTTTCTGAAAAATGGGATTGGTGAGTTAAATAGAGCGGTTAAATGTTATTTGTTAAGTACTTGATCCAATTAAATAAAAACAGATGATCTCAAGCTCGCTTGTCTGAACTTCCTCCGACGATCAGAGCTGTTGAGAATTTACTCTAACTTGACGTGAGAATAAACACGATATGTGTAGGCTATCAGTATGGCAAGGTTCATCAAGTCCTGTATAAGGAGTTAGATTTCAAAGCAAAAGAACTGTTAGAGCTGGTACACTCTAATGTGTTTGGGCCTGTCAAGCAACCTTCTATTAGTGGCATGCAATACATGGTCATATTCATTGATGACTTCTTCAAGTGTGTTTAGGTCTTCTTTATAAAAAAAAAAAAATTTATGTTTTTTCAAAGTTTAAAGAATTCAGAGACAAAGCCAAAGGAGAAGTAAAGAAGAAGATTTATTGCCTACGAACAAACAACAAAGGAGAATATATGTAACACTTGTTCTTCAATTTGATTGAATTTAATAATACCTATCTATTTGTTTGTTTATCTTTTATTTGTGTGAATTTATTTTAAATTGTGTTATTTGAGATAAAGGTATAATATTTCTTTTTCAAAATAAATTATAAGGGATTATCTATCGTTATCGTATAATATATTTTTATAAAGGTATATGTTTTTATAAAACTTAAACTCTTCCTATCTCCCTACATTTAAAACTCTTTAACCAAATAAACGTACAAAAACAAAAAAATTTCTAGGGTTTTCTTTTATGCACATTTCAAAGAAGTTTTGAGGTATTTATCTTTCTTTAATACACGCTTTCTTATACAATCTTATGTGTTTGATGATGAATGCGTGCATTGTTCTCTTTATCATGAATGACTAGCTAGGCATTATGAGCCATGAGCAATGTGATTTGATTACTGTTTTAACTTTATTTTTTATTTAATTTCTTACTATTGTTTCATAAAATTAAAGTAGATCTCCTAAGGTTTTCAATGATGTATTTTGTGTAAAGAAATTCCAAGTAACCCATTTGTTGTGATTTTTTAAGTTGGAACAATGGTGCTGAAAAATTCTAATTTTCAGCAACATGTCTGACTTTGCCAATTTTTCTTACTAGCCAACTGATCTCTGAAAATTATGGTAATGTTTTTTTGGTTTAATTTCATAATTTTTGGTTAAGTATAAAAATTATAAAAAAAATCATTACGTTGGGCTACTACAATTTTGGAGACTACTTTCCAGAATTGCAACGACTAATAGTAAAAACTACTTTAGGCTCTTAAAAGGCTTTAAAATAATCTATAAAAATTCTATTCATACAAAATTATGAGTTCTCTATGATTTAAGTTTATTTAACTAATTTTTATTAAGTTAACATTAAGTTATGAATTTCTAAAATGTAAAACACAAACCTAAAATTTTTTGGACAGGTTTGCTAGTCTCTTAATATAAATTCATTTACTATAGTTTCTCATCTTCAAAAATTCTAGAAATTTGATACGTTGTTCCTTGATTTTTCTACTATCGTAAAATCAGGTGGTGTAATTTTAAGAGTAGCATTAAATATTTTATGAATATTCTAATTCAGGGACCTCTGTTTTTATCACTACTGTATAGTGTATATATTTGCATGTAAAATTCATTTTGCAATATGTTTCTGACTTTTATTCTGTTTTGTTTGAATTTTTACATGAAATGCTACACATTTTTATGGTTTCTTTTTTAATTTTTACGATTTTTCAACATTATTAGCTTGGTAAAAATAAGCTTGGATAGTGGCCAGGTTTAGACTAGCTTTGATTGTTTAGTGCTTTTGATTAGGCTTGATTGTGTTGGATTTATATCAAGGTCAAAATGAGTAATGATATTGATAAGAATGTGTCTTGATGTTTTTAGGAACGGAGTGAGCTCATGATTGGGGTTACTATTAATTTAATTATTGAGGATCGAGGTAAGTAGGTTTATACATAGTATATGTATTTCGCTATTAAATTACTTTTAATTCAAGGTATGTATTATGTTGAATGAAAAATATATTAAACTGATTTGTTTAGTCTATTACAATATTTTGTTAAGTAAAATCATCTTTAAAATTATCTATAACAAAACTTTATTTATTAAAAACTTGTGTTCTAAATTGTCTTAAAAATGAAAACCTTTGTTAAATTGTTTTAATTCAAATATTTCGAAATAATTATCAATTATTTAAATGTAGTTTGTGGAAGCTTACAAATGAATTAAGTTCAAGAATGATTTTAAATTATTTGGGTCATTGTCCATAGTAATTTTATGTTTTGTTATGGAAGCTAGCTGAATTTTGTGCACATATGATATTAATGTTATTGTTAATTATTCTTGCAGGTTACAATGCCTTGAATGATGTTATATGGATGGATATACTATTTGGCATGAGCTAACTATCTTTTGTGTTTAAAATGTTTTTGTTATGTTTAAAGAATTTCAATGACTTTACGATGCTTTGATTTATCTATACTGCTAAATGTTGATTTACAAAGTTAAATTCCCTTATTATTATGTATATCTAAGAAATTCAATCAATTGTATTTTAAAGATTTTTAGTATTGTGCATGAATTTACTTATCGAGTTGACGGCTCACCATTCATTACCATATTTTTTTGCAAATAGAGTTAGATGATATGAGCTTATGGTCTTAGAAGGAAGAATAACAGCTTGGTTTCTTTTGGGAATTAATGCTATGTTAATAATTTATGGATAATTTAGTTTCCTTTGGGATGATATTTATTGAAGGATATGTTATTTCATTATTATTATTATTATTATTATTTACGTTTAGATCATTTATTGTTGGATATCATTTGGTAGTTTTAGAAATGAGAATGATGAAATGCAATTTCACTTTAGTACTTTTGTTAGTGGAATTGGGGAGTTAAAATAGACATCACATGAGCTCTCTCAGTGTCTTCAAAACTCTAAGATACGCCATTAGTTCATTTGTGCCAACACACCACGACAGAATGGCATAGTAAAACGAAAGAACGGGCATCTGACCGAAATTTTTCGGAGTATAAGCATACGAAGAATGTACTAGAGAGGTTTTGGTCGAAGCTATGAAGACGATGGCTCATGTGATGAATAGACTTCCTCAACCAAAACTAGAGTTCATATCACTTTATGAGAATCTATGGAATGTGAATCTTATAGTCAGCCACTTTTATGTATTCGACTGTGTGTGCTATGTCTCCGTGCCAAGCCACTTGTGAGGTAAATTTAACAAGAAGGTCATTTGTTATAACTTTATTGGGTATTGCAGCTAGAGGAAAATATGGAGGTGCTATGATCCTACTCGGTGGATAGTGCTACACAACACAAAATGTTGTGTTTGATGAAGCAATTTTGTTATGGTCTTTGGATAAAAAAAAGAAAAAAAGAAAAAAAAAAGAGCTAGTAGATTCAAAAGAAATGAAATATCAAATGAAGGACCAAATTGCCCAAATTCATCCAAGTTAGAAAGAATTTGAATATTTTGATGATCTAAGGGATGGTGATATCGAGCATAACGAGATGCAAAGTCTTTGGAAGACAGGCATTCACTAGAGCCCTATTGAAGATGAAAAACCAAGTGAACCCGAACTAAGAACTACTGAATATCAACTTAGAAGATCCAAATAAGTAAGAAAGAAAAATCTCAAGTATGCTAGTGCAATGGTTGTAAAAGAAGATAAAATAAAAGAATCTTGAGACATTTAAAGTAGTAGAGAATTCTCACTGGATGAATGTGATGGAGGAGGAAATTCTCGCATTAAAGCAAAATCAGACTTGGGATATGATTCTAAATCCAAAGGATGCAAAATTAATATCTAGCAAATGGGTGCATAAGATTAAGAAGCACCTGGATGGTTCAATTGAAAGGTATTAGGCTCGATTGGTAGCTCGAGGATTTTCAAAATAATATGGGCTAGAATATGATAAAATGTTTAGTCGGGTGGCAAAGCTTATAACAGTAAATGTCCTACTTGCACTTGCAGCCATCAAAGAATGGAAATTATGGTAGATGGATGTAAGAAATGTCTTTCTAGATGGGGAATTAAATCAAGAGATGTACATAAACCAACCGAGAGGATTTGAGAATAAAGCTCATTCGAAATATGTATGTAAGCTAAGAAAAGCACTTTATAGTTTAAAGCAAGCACCAAGGTTGTGGTATGGCAAGATTGCTTAATTCCTAACTTTTAGTGGTTATTTAGTGCCACATGTAAACTCTAGCTTGTTCGTCAAAGCTAATGAAGGAAATTTAGCAAATGTATTGGTGTATGTGGATGATTTGATTCTTACTAGTAACGATAAAGAAGAGATTCCATGAACAAGAGAGAACTTATTAATTCGCTTCCAAATTAATGATCTTAGTCAGATCAACCACTAGGTACGTTTTTATAATTGGGTTTGGAGTAGTTTCTTGGTGTAATAAAAGACAACCAACATTATCACTATCAGCCACAAGTGAAATATAGAGCAGCAGAAATGGCAGCTCAAGAAAGTACTTGGTAGATGCAGTTGATGAAGGATCTGCACCAACTAGTAGATTACACAATATCGTTGTATTAATTACAATAATCAATCAGCGATTGGTTGGCAGAAAATCTAGTTTTCATGCAAGAACTAAGCATATAAAGGTGCACTATCACTTCATCAGGACAAAGGTTTTACAAGATGAAATTGAAATGCAGTACGTCAAGACGAATGATCAAGTTGTAGATTTGTTTAAAAGATAAAAAGTTTGAAGAGTATTGCTAGCAGCTCAATATAGATCGAAGAATGAAAGTAGGTGTTGAGGGGGAGTGCTAACACCTAACACCAATTTCATGATCTAATCCAATTATATTTGTCCAAGCCCAATTAGAAATCTCAATCCATGGAAGTTTTAAGAATTGTGTAAAGAATGAGAGATGACTCTAATAAAAAAAATATATAATGGAGGTGAAAATATCTAAATCTAGAAAACTTTTGAATATTTGGTGATATATTGTAAAATGTTGTTAAATTTTTGTAATTTAATATTTGTGTGGTTTGAATTAGTTCTAAAATATTATAAATACCACTAGGCTATTTGTTTTAGGCATTAAGTGAGGAGTGAGGAATTAGAAGAGAGAAAGAAGAGTGAGTCGTGAGTGTTGTTGTGTTCTCTCTTATAAAATATCAATAAAGTCCTTTAGTTTAGTAAAATTCTTTTATTGGCAAATAATTTTTGTTTTGAGTAGTTTAATCCTCATCAATTTTTCTACAAGGAAGTATTAGGAAACATATACCACATCGACTAAGTATAGCCCTCAACTCTTGAGTTACCTTTTGGGTTCAATAACCCATAGGCTTCTAAACAAAGCTCTTAAGCACTTAAAATAGTTATGCATAAGATATTGCAAATTAACATTTTTACACATTGCTAATAAATTTGATGATGAATCTATATGAAAAGATAATTGTGACCTTTGAAACGCACTTCAACACTATGTTGCAAGACATTTTTTGACAACGGTAAAATAAGGAAAATGATGTCAGATTTTATTATATAATGCACCTATTAGGATCGAAGCCAAATTCATTAGCTAAGATGGCTCTTGGAGTAGCCCAACTATTCTCTATCATAGCTGGATTACCTTTGATCAACTCTGTTTCGAACAAATAAAACCGCGAGAAAATGTCACACGCAACAAATCATAATAAAACAAAAATAATAAAAGGAATAACACAAGCGATATATGTTATCCAGCTTTCTTTAGCATACATCCACGGGACAAACACATCTTGTTGAGATTTTATTAATCACCAAAGATATTACATTGTATATACATCGATTTTTATGGGTTACACAACTTACAATTTCTCCTTCTACTCGAAAATAAACTATTTCACCTAGTTCTCTCAAAGTATTTTCCAAAACCTCAACTACCGTGGTTTAAACACCTAAATAACTACCACATTAGCATGGTCAATTATCCAACCATTATTTCCTATGGACGGTTATCTAACGATCGTAGGCGGTTTCAATTACGTTACAAAGCCTAAATAACTTTTACGAGTAGTTATTTAACCATCATGTGCCATGTAGATGAAAACTCCAATACAAGATCAACTTCCATTGACATAAGTGTACATAAATACCACTGTCAAGTACACCTTAACTACTCGCCGTATTTGAATCCCTATAGAAACTAGAATTTATAACCATGATTTATGATTCTCCACCTTAGTTATAAAATTACATCAAACAACATCTCGCAAGTTTAGCGTTCCTTTGCCAATTTCAACTTAAATAAAATGCATTCTCACATCTATATGTTTTGTTCTCTTGTGGTGCTCCTAGTTTCTTAAATCTATTGCACATTGGCTATCACAAAACCCACAAACATTGCTTAAATATCCCAACAACTCCTTAATCAACCCTTTTAGATAAATTGACTCCTTAATTATTTTTGTCAAAATAACATACTCAACTTAATTATCTTAATCACCTGCATAATCTAAATCAACATATCCTTCAATGTTGATTGTAGAATCCTCTACTTTTAGTATAACATGCCTTTTTCTCGATGTTCCCTAGAAGTACCTCAACGACTCCAAGTGTTCCTTTCCTGGATTCAACCCGCTCACCACATTGTTAGTTTATGGGTCGAGTTATTAATCATGATTTTTAAGGAAATAAAGTGATATCAATCTAAATTCGAATTAATACTTTAAGTTGTATTGAAATTCAAATACAAAGATCATGTGTTAGCCATATTAAACTGTTGATGCAGTTTTTCCCGCGTGACTTCAAATAGTGCCTCAAACTTTCTGCTCGTGAATAGCTACAGTATCCAGAACCCTCGGCTCGCGATTAGCTCGAGCTCGAGCAGGACGGCCTTTTTCTTCCTGTTCCACTGTCTTTTCTCGAATGGTGACCTTCCAGACCTATACTCACAGAAAATAGAGTCAGGGGTCGCCGGGCGTGTTCCGGCGAAAACCCTCCGACGATCAAGTCAGTGATCGGGTTGTTCTTTTTGGTATCTCCCCTAGTGAGGGAGACCGGAAAGATGAAAGGGATATTATTTCGCCCTCCCTTTGGAATAAATATGGTGTTTTTTAGAGAATCAATGTAAGAAAAGTCAGAAGAACCTGTGTAAGCTCTTATAACCCTTTGTGAATCAATTTGTTCAACCCCCTCTTGTGAATCAGAAATTCCAACCCCGTGACGCACCCTTTCGTTTCCTTTTATACTCCATTTTCCCGCTTTTCCATTTCCAGTGCTGTCCGCTCCCACGTCGGTGGTTTCGGGTCCCTCCGACGATCGGGATTGGCGTAATATTCCACAGGGATGTCGGCTGTCTCCTTAATCCGGCTCACGTGGCCAGATCACCATATCGGGCATGTGCGTTAGGAATGATGATGCCGTGGGGGCATGTGCCGGCCATCGGCAATAGTACCGCCACCATACCACGTGGAACCCTGATCAGATATAAAAAGGTGTGCCTCGATTCTGAGAAAACGGGTCGGACTGCCCTGGGCCGGGTCTTACATTCCATTCGTCTCATGACTGCGCAAACCAGTTTTTCTCGGGGACTTGATCTCTGCGAACAGGAAAGGAGTGCTCGGTTCTCGACCTTGACGGGCTTTGACCGGGATGAATGACCTCGAGCAGGCAGAGGAGTGTTCGGGGCTCGCGCGGCTCGGAATTCCTCGACCTTGCCCAGGGGAGGTGTCTGGTGAGGTCGTCTTCGTGCAAGTAGTTGCGCCTTCTACTCGAGCTAGGATGTCCTCGGGGTGTTTTATTCGAGCTGGAGGGGCCTCGAGAAGCCCTTGCCCGATATTACCCAAACACCAGTCCCCCAGTTTCTAGTCTTTTGAGTGAAACGAAATGTGATTGGAAACTCATTAATGATGGGTCGAATTCGCGGACTTTTACTCTTCCCCACGCTTCCCAGTTGTCTCCCACTTTAATCATTTCGCATTTAAGAGGGGACACGTGGGTTGATCCCAGCCGTTCGTTTAAAATTCGAAACGACGTTACCCGAATGGTCGTGCCCCTCGAAACGCACGCCGCCAGTTGAAGAGACGCGTCCTCCTCTTTAAAAACCTCTAACTTCTTCATCTGTTCCTCTATTTGCTCATTTTCGTTCAAACTGAAGATTAATTTTCTCACCGCTGGTTTGCTGTCTTCTTCTTCTGCATCGAGGTGATTTCGGCCAACCACACTTCTTTCCGCGTTCGGTACAACCCACTCTTCCATCTCCTACCGCCGCTCTGTTTCTTCTCTTGTTGAACTCTACCAGTTTATACCCTTAGGAAAATGTCAAATCCCTACGACACAGTAGGATGTTCATTGGAGGACTCGTCCTCTTCTAGTGATGCACAACCCCTTAGTATAATCCCAGTGAGGATTCTAGTCCAGAGAAGGAATTACCGCGGTTAAGACTCGGCCGCATCGAAGGGCAAGGGCCGATCAAAGGTCCGAGCATGGGGAATACCCGATAGATCACATGAGATGTGAGACCACCCGGTTGGATTTGGATAGACTTAGGGATACTTACCATATACCGATAGTGTAGTTTTAAAGTTGCTAGGCAGGTGAAATTCCGTACCGTCCCCAAGGTACACGACCTTATACTTGGAATGTTTCAAATGGGGGTTAGGCTGCCTCCATCCTTATTTTACCGGGTCTTGTGCGGGTTCAAGTGCAGCCCAGAGCAGCCGAACCAGAATGGGTGGAGGGTCCTTTCGAACTCTTTGTTTTTGGAAACGCTATGATCTGGGTGAGCCCTCGGTGGGGAAATCGGACACCTTTACCGGTGAAGTGCGGCCAGAAGGATCTTGGTTGGTATTACCTTACCTCCGATCTGAAGGGTAAAAGCCCATCATCGATCTCCAGACCTCCGGTGGCAACTGGAAGAGCAAATTCTTCTTCGTTGGGGGAGAGTGGGGGCAAGCTGCACTTCGTGGCGATGGGGTCCCTCCGGTCCGCGACACTACTGCACTCCAGGTCGCTTATCTGCCTTATGGATTTTACTTTTAGTTTTCTCGCTTGTATGCATTCTCATTACTCTGCTTTGGTCGTATCTGCAGCTTCATGGGGTGCTTCTTACTCGATTGGGGCCGACTCGAGCACGTGTGCGAGCCGTTCTTACAAACGCGAGCTCGTGCGAGGCTGCTGACACCCGAAACTTTTGGAGTCGATTTGGTGCCAAGTGAAGAAATGAGCAGCAGGATGCGCGAAATGTTGCATAGGCGCGTGGGGACAACCGAAGGTGCGAGCACCTCAAAGAGACCTCGGGCAGAGACGAGTGCTCCGCCTCCCCCTGCTCGAGCTACTTCTTCGGCTCGACAGACCGAGCGGGCAGAGGAGGGTCCTCCTCGCAAGAGACAAAGGACCGCTGATCCAGCTCGCCCCCGAACTGAGCAACGTCAGCCTGGCCGTTCCGAGCCTTTCCTGAGGGCCTACAACGAGGAATTGACCAGCAGATTCCTGGATGAGATAGAGTCCTGCAGTTCTGATGCGCTGTTCAGTGTCTTCCAGCGGCTCTCCTCCCGAGCTTTGGCGGTCGTGACCGAGGCTTAATGAGATAGCTCAAGGTTCCAGGAAGAACTTGAGCAAGGTTCGAGCTTGGGCGAGTCGTGAACGAGTGAAGGAGGAAAATCAAAAGCTACTTGGACGAGAATATAAATTTCGCGAGAAGACATCGATGGCCGACTCAAGGCCTCACGAGCTTGGAGGAGCTGGCCGACACCAAGGATGAATTGAAGCATGCTCGGAAGGATCTGGACACTCAGAAGTCTTATTACGAGCAGCTTCATTGAGGAGAAGCTGCTCGTCTTCAAGAGCAAATTGACGCTCCGAAGGTCTAGCTCACTCATTGAGTACAACACTGAGGCGAGACTCAGTTCACGATCGCCTCATGTATGCTTTGGCAAGGCATACCCGAGGCCGACATGTCCAAGGATGAAGGGTATGTGGCTGAATACATGAGCAACCCTGAAGCTACCCCATCCGAGCCCCAAGGTGTTGTCAGAGAGCCGGCTCCCTCTCCTTCCAATGCCCCTCCTGCTGAAGCTCCTGCTGATGTCCCTCCTCCTGCTCCTCCTACGGATGCTGGCCGTCCTCCTGCTGCTGCTGATGACGTCCCTCCTGCTGGTGCTGCTCTTCCTCCTGCTGCTGCTGAGGATGCTCCTCCTACTGAATGACTTGGACTCTTTTTCTCTTTTTTTTTTTTTTACATATGTAATTATTTCAGAGAAATAAAAAGACACATGTTGAACAACTCCATTGAATGCTCGTGTGCACATGCTCTTGTTTTCTATGTTGAATTGACTTTTAATATGCTTGCTAAGTAAAAATTTTCTAAGTGTTGGACTTTATATTCTCCTTTATGCCCAAGTGTAATCTTTGTTTAACGTATGCATGGTAGAGCTTCTCTTTGAATTGGACTAAAAGCCTTATGTTTATTTTACAAGTTCATTTAACTTGCTCGAGCCTACATTTGGCTCTTGCTGACATCTTGTCACGCTTAGAGCTTAGCGCTTAGGGACTTTTGGCCTTAGCATTATTCATGGACCTCTTTCACTTGTGATGAGCTTTTCAGAACCTTATCCGACCTAGGACTTAGGCTTTTGGACTTTCGGCCAAGGAGTTCCTCTTGATCTTCGGCTCGGGCCTGCAATTGACCAAGCATGGCACCGTCCTGCCGGACTTCGGCCGTGAGCTTATCTTGATCTTACGCTCGGGCCTTTTAATTGACCCAAGCTTCTGCTGTAACTCCCTGCTCGGGCTGCAATTGACCCAGTATGGCGTAGTCCGCCTAAGACTTAGGCTTTGGGACTTCTGGCCAAGGAGCTCTTTTTGATCTTCTGCTCGGGCCTTTTAATTGACCCAAGCTTGGCACCGCCCCGCCTAAGACTTAGGCTTTGGGACTTCTGGCCGTAGCGTTATTCATGGACCTCTTTCGCTTGTGATGAGCTTTTCCAGTCACTGTCCAGCCTAGGACTTAGGCTTTTGGACTTTTGGCCAAGGAGTTCTTCTTGAGCTTCTGCTCGTGCTCAGGCCTGCAATTGACCCTCGCTAGGCACCATCCCGCCTAAGACTTAGGCTTTGGGACTTCTGGCCGTAGCGTTCTTCTTGAGCTTCTGCTCGTGCTCGGGCCTGCAATTGACCCTCGCTAGGCACCGTCCCGCCTAAGACTTAGGCTTTGGGACTTCTGGCCGTAGCATTCTTCTTGAGTTTCTGCTCGTGCTCAGGCCTTTTAATTGACCCAAGCTTCTTCTACTGAAACTCCTGCTCGGGCCTACAATTGACCCAAGCTTGGCACCGTCCCTCCGGGACTTCTAGCCAGGAGTTCTTCTCGAGCTTACGCTCGTGCTCGAGCACTTTAATTGACCCAAGCTTCCTGCCGTAACTCCTACTCGGGCCTGCAATTGACCTGAGCTTGGCACCGTCCTCCGGGACTTCGGCTAGGAGTTCTTCTCGAGCTTACGCTCGTGCTCGAGCACTTTAATTGACCCAAGCTTCTTCGCTCTAACTCCCGCTCGGGCTCGCAATTGACCCAAGCTTGGCAGCGTCAGCTGGGACTTCTGGCCAAGGAGTTCTTCTCAAGCTTCTGCTCGTGCTCGGGCGTTTTAATTGACCCAAGCTTCTTCTGCTGTAACTCCTGCTCGGGCCTGCAATTGACCCAAGCTTGGCACCGTCCCTCTGGGACTTCTGGCCAAGGAGTTCTTCTCAAGCTTCTGCTCGTGCTCGGGCCTTTTAATTGACCCAAGCTTCTTCTGCTGTAACTCCTGCTCGGGCCTGCAATTGATCCAAGCTTGGCATCGTCCCTCTGGGACTTCGGCCAGGAGTTCTTCTCGAAGCTTACGCTCGGGCCTTTTAATTGACCCAAGCTTCTTCTGCTGTAACTCCTGCTCATGCCTGCAATTGACCCAAGCTTGGCACCGTCTCTCTAGGACTTCTGGCTAAGGAGTTCTTCTCGAGCTTTTGCTCGGGCCTTTTAATTGACCCAAGCTTCTTCTCCTCTAACTCATGCTCGGGCCTGCAATTGACCCAAGCTTGGCACCGTCCCTCTGGGACTTCTGGCCAAGGAGTTCTTCTCGAGCTTCTGCTCGGGCCTTTTAATTGACCCAAGCTTCTTCTGCTGTAACTCCTGCTCGGGCTGCAGATTGACCCGAGCTTGGCACCGTCCTCCGGGACTTCGGCCAAGGAGTTCTTCTCGAGCCTGCTCGAGGCCTTTTAATTGACCCAAGCTTCTTCTGCTGTAACTCCTGCTCGGGCCTGCAATTGACCTGAGCTTGGCACCGTCCCTCTGGGACTTCTGGCCAAGGAGTTCTTCTCGAGCTTCTGCTCGGGCCTTTTAATTGACCCAAGCTTCTTCTGCTGTAACTCCTGCTCGGGCCTGCAATTGACCCAAGCTTGGCACCGTCTCTCTGTGACTTCTGGCTAAGGAGTTCTTCTCGAGCTTTTGCTCGGGCCTTTTAATTGACCCAAGCTTCTTCTACTCTAACTCCTGCTCGGGCCTGCAATTGACCCAAGCTTGGCACCGTCCCTCTGGGACTTCTGGCCAAGGAGTTCTTCTCGAGCTTCTGCTCGGGCCTTTTAATTGACCCAAGCTTCTTCTGCTGTAACTCCTGCTTGGGCCTGCAATTGACCCAAGCTTGGCACCGTCTCTCTGGGACTTCTGGCCAAGGAGTTCTTCTCGAGCTTCTGTTCAGGCCTTTTAATTGACCCAAGCTTCTTCTACTGTAACTCCTGCTCGGGCCTGCAATTGACCCAAGCTTGGCACCGTCTCTCTAGGACTTCTGGCTAAGGAGTTCTTCTCGAGCTTTTGCTCGGGCCTTTTAATTGACCCAAGCTTCTTCTACTCTAACTCCTGCTCGGGCTTGCAATTGACCCAACCTTGGCACCGTCCCTCCGGGACTTCGGCCAGGAGTTCTTCTCGAGCTTCGCTCGGGCCTTTAATTGACCCAAGATTCTTCTGCATGTAACTCCCGCTTGGGCTGCAGTTGACCCGAGCTTGGCACCGTCCCTCTGGGACTTCTGGCCAAGGAGTTCTTCTCGAGCTTCTGCTCGGGCCTTTTAATTGACCCAAGCTTCTTTTGCTGTAACTCCTGCTCGGGCCTGCAATTGACCCAAGCTTGGCACCGTCTCTCAGGACTTCGGCTGAGGAGTTCTTCTCGAGCTTTGCTCGGGCCTTTAATTGACCCAAGCTTCTTCTACTCTAACTCCCGCTCGGGCTGCAGTTGACCCGAGCTTGGCACCGTCCCTCCAGGACTTCGGCCAAGGAGTTCTTCTCGAGCTCTGCTCGGGCCTTTAATTGACCCAAGCTTCTTGCTGTAACTCCCGCTCGGGCTCGCAATTGACCCGAGCTTGGCACCGTCCTCCGGGACTTCGGCCAAGGAGTTCTTCTCGAGCTTCGCTCGGGCCTTTAATTGACCCAAGCTTCCTGCTGTAACTCCCCGCTCGGGCTGCAGTTGACCCAAGCTTGGCACCGTCTCTCCGGGACTTCGGCCAAGGAGTTCTTCTCGAGCTTCGTTCGGGCCTTTTAATTGACCCAAGCTTCTTCATCGTAACTCCTGCTCGGGCTCGCAATTGACCCAAGCTTGGCACCGTCTCTCAAGACTTCGGCTAAGGAGTTCTTCTCGAGCTTTTGCTCGGGCCTTTAATTGACCCAAGCTTCTCTACTCTAACTCCCGCTCGGGCTTGCAGTTGACCCGACCTTGCACCGTCCCTCCGGGACTTCGGCCAAGGAGTTCTTCTCGAGCTTCGCTCGGGCCTTTAATTGACCCAAGCTTCCTGCTGTAACTCCTGCTCGGGCTGCAGTTGACCTGAGCTTGGCACCGTCCCTCCGGGACTTCGGCCAAGGAGTTCTTCTCGAGCTTCGCTCGGGCCTTTAATTGACCCAAGCTTCCTGCTGTAACTCCCGCTCGGGCTCGCAGTTGACCCAAGCTTGGCACCGTCCTCCGGGACTTCTGGCCAAGGAGTTCTTCTCGAGCTTCTGCTCGGGCCTTTTAATTGACCCAAGCTTCTTGCTCGTAACTCCCGCTCGGGCTGCAATTGACCCATGCTTGGCACCGTCCCTCCGGGACTTCGGCCAGGAGTTCTTCTCGAGCTTCGCTCGGGCCTTTAATTGACCCGAGCTTCTCTGCTGTAACTCCCGCTCGGGCTCGCAATTGACCCGAGCTTGGCACCGTCCCTCCGGGACTTCGGCCAAGGAGTTCTTCTCGAGCTTCCGCTTGGGCCTTTAATTGACCCAAGCTTCTTCATCAGAACTCCCGCTCGGGCCCTGCATTGACCCAAGCTTGGCACCGTCTCTCGGGACTTCGGCTAAGGAGTTCTTCTCGAGCTTTGCTCGGGCCTTTAATTGACCCAAGCTTCTTCTACTCTAACTCCTGCTCGGGCCTGTAATTGACCCAAGCTTGGCACCGTCCCTCTGGGACTTCTGGCCAAGGAGTTCTTCTCGAGCTTCTGCTCGGGCCTTTAATTGACCCAAGCTTCTTGCTCGTAACTCCCGCTTGGGCTGCAATTGACCTAAGCTTGGCACCGTCCCTCCGGGACTTCGGCCAGGAGTTCTTCTCGAGCTTCGCTCGGGCCTTTTAATTGACCCAAGCTTCTTCGCTGTAACTCCCGCTTGGGCTGCAGTTGACCCAAGCTTGGCACCGTCTCTCCGGGACTTCGGCCAAGGAGTTCTTCTCGAGCTTCTGTTCGGGCCTTTAATTGACCCAAGCTTCTTCTCAGTAACTCCCGCTCGGGCCTGCAATTGACCCAAGCTTGGCACCGTCTCTAGGACTTACGGCTAAGGAGTTCTTCTCGAGCTTTGCTCGGGCCTTTAATTGACCCAAGCCTTCTACTCTAACTCCCGCTCGGGCTTGCGATTGACCCGACCTTGCACCGTCCCTCCGGGACTTCGGCCAGGAGTTCTTCTCGAGCTTCGCTCGGGCCTTTAATTGACCCAAGCTTCTTCTGCTGTAACTCCTGCTCGGGCCTGCAATTGACCCAAGCTTGGCACCGTCCCTCTGGGACTTCTGGCCAAGGAGTTCTTCTCGAGCTTCTGCTCGGGCCTTTTAATTGACCCAAGCTTCTTCTGCTGTAACTCCTGCTCGGGCCTGCAATTGACCCAAGCTTGGCACCGTCCCTCTGGGACTTCTGGCCAAGGAGTTCTTCTCGAGCTTCTGCTCGGGCCTTTTAATTGACCCAAGCTTCTTCTACTCAACTCCCGCTCGGGCTGCAGTTGACCCAAGCTTGGCACCGTCCCTCCGGGACTTCGGCCAGGAGTTCTTCTCGAGCTTCGCTCGGGCCTTTAATTGACCCAAGCTTCTGCTCGTAACTCCCTGCTCGGGCTGCAGTTGACCTGAGCTTGGCACCGTCCTCCGGGACTTCGGCCAAGGAGTTCTTCTCGAGCTTCGTTCGGGCCTTTTAATTGACCCAAGCTTCTTCGCTGTAACTCCTGCTCGGGCCTGCAATTGACCCAAGCTTGGCACCGTCCCTCTGGGACTTCTGGCCAAGGAGTTCTTCTCGAGCTTCTGCTTGGGCCTTTTAATTGACCCAAGCTTCTTCTGCTGTAACTCCTGCTCGGGCCTGCAATTGACCCAAGCTTGGCACCGTCTCTCTGGGACTTCTGGCTAAGGAGTTCTTCTCGAGCTTTTGCTCGGGCCTTTTAATTGACCCAAGCTTCTTCTACTCTAACTCCTGCTCGGGCCTGTAATTGACCCAAGCTTGGCACCGTCCTCCGGGACTTCGGCCAGGAGTTCTTCTCGAGCTTCGCTCGGGCCTTTAATTGACCCAAGCTTCCTGCTGTAACTCCTGCTCGGGCCTGCAATTGACCCGAGCTTGGCACCGTCCCTCTGGGACTTCTGGCCAAGGAGTTCTTCTCGAGCTTCTGCTCGGGCCTTTTAATTGACCCAAGCTTCTTCTGCTGTAACTCCTGCTCGGGCCTGCAATTGACCCGAGCTTGGCACCGTCCCTCTGGGACTTCTGGCCAAGGAGTCTTTCTTGCTTCTGGTCTTCATTTTGAACTTACATTATGAATGTTTTTCTTATTCTCAAATACATTTATACTTTTACATATCCCATCTTGGGATGAAATCTTACATTAACCCTTCACAATACAAGGAGACTTATTGGAAATATTTCCTCAAGATTTGTGCTTTCCATGGCCTCTTGACCTCTCGTCCGTCTGGGTAAGCTAGCTGGTATGCTCCTGGTCCTGCTAACTGAGTGACTCGATAAGGGCCTTCCTAATTTGACCGTAGTACACCTTGTCGCGGGTCCTTTGTGTTATGGTTGACCTTTCTCAGCACCCAATCACCCACCTGGAACCGGCGAATGTGTACATTTTAGTTGTAATAACGAGCCACTCTTTGTTGATATTACGAGATCTTAGCGGCTACCCTTTCTCTCTTCTCTTCGATGAAGTCTAAACCTCGCACATCTGCTCGTTGTTTTGCCCTCGTTGAAGTGTTACGTCCGGTGTGTCCCCATTCCTATCTCAGCAGGAACCACTGCTTTATGCCCAAACGCTAAGGAGAATGGGGTCTCTCCGATGAGCTGTTTTGTGTGTGGTTCTGTAAGCCCACAAGACACCAGGCAGCTCGTCCACCAGGCTCACTTTTGCTCGCCCGGTCTTGTCTTTAGGAGGCGTTTTATAGTCTTATTTGCGGCCTCAACTTGCCCATTGGCTGCGGGTGTGAGGAGAGCAAAACTTCAACTCTATCCCAGGATTACGGCGAAGTCTACGAACTTGCCATTATCAAACTGCCTCCCATTATCGGTGACTAACGGATGAGGGATCCCGTACCTGCAAATCACATTCTTCCAAATGAAGTCGGTGGTTTTACCTTCGGTGATCTTGCTTAAGGCTCCCACTTCGACCCATTTGGTGAAGTAATCAATCGCCACTATGGCATGGGTGGCGGATGCTTTCCCCTTCGGCAATGGCCCGATCAAATCAATCCCCCATTGAGCAAACGGCCATGGCTAATTCATCACCGTAAGATTCTCCGGAGGCTGAGTTAAGTAGTTGGCAAAGCTCTGGCAATTCTTATAGCTTCTTGTCTTCTCCTGAGCATCCTGATGCATTCGAGGCCAGAAATATCCTTGCCTCAAGGCCTTGAAAGCCAAGGACCTTGTGCCAGAATGATTTCCACAGACTCCCTCGTGTATCTCTCGGAGGATATAATCGGCCTCCTCTTGGTCTAAACACCGCAGCAAGGGGAGAGTGTACCCCCGCCTATATAAGACCCCATCAATGAGAGTGTACCTAGCTGCTTTGCACCTCAACTTCCTTGCCTGCTTCTTATCGGCCGGCACTGTCCCTTCCTTGAGGTAAGAAATGATCGGCTCCATCCAGGTGCTGCTCGTCGATAGGCTCATCACCTCGTCCTCATGCTTGATGCTCGAGGAGGTCTTCATTTCCAAAGGGATAGACTTTGGAAACTTGGGGTTCGATGCGGCTGCCATGCGAGCTATCATATCTGCTCGAAAATTCTTCCCCCTAGGGATCTGCTCCACCTCGACAGCTCGGAAATTCCCTATCAGCTGTCTTACCTTCTGAAGGTATGCATCCATCTTCTCCCCCTTGGCCTGGAAGCTCTCGTCGAGGTGATTCGTTACCAACTGCGAGTCTGTTCGAAGCTTTACCTCTTCTGCTTTTACTACTGAGGCGAGCTTCAATCCTGCTATTACAGCTTCGTACTCGGCCTGATTATTGGTGACTTCGAACTCTAACTTCACAGCGTATTGCATCTCTGCCCCTTCTGGACTTTGGAGCACAACTCCTGCTCCTGCTCCCTGACTTCCGCAGGATCCATCTACTGTGACTATCCAGGTGTTGGTCGAGGCACAGGAGCTCGGTGTGGGCTCGCTATCCGTCTCCTCATCCTTCGCCGTGCACTCGACCACGAAGTCAGCTAAAGATTGTGATTTTATGGCTGTTCGGGGCTGATAATTAATGTCAAACTCGCTTAGTTCCACTGACCATTTTACCAGCCTTCCAGAAGTTTCGGGCTTGCCAGCGTTTGCACGAGTGGTTGGTTTGTTAGAACCATCACTGAATGTGCCTGAAAATAAGGCCTCGACTTTCGGACGCCGTGACCGAGGCCAGTGCCCACTTCTCCATGGGTGGATACCGGGTCTCTGCTTCTAGCAACGCTCTGCTCGTGTAATAAGCGAGTCTTGTACCCCGATTCCTCCACTTACGAGGCCGAGCTCGTTGCCCATTGGAGACACGACCAAGTATAAAGCGAGTACCTCTCCGCTCGAGGTGTTGGCGATGTAGAGCTTTCAACAAATACTCTTTCGATGCTTTGGGCAGCGCCTCGCATTCGAGCGTCCACTTTGTCTTCCTGCCCTTCTTCATTTCTCGGAAGAGACCGGCACTTATCCAGTGGCTCGAGATCACGAATCTGTTGAGGGGCCTTGGTTTGCGGTCAGACTACAGTATCTCTTTGAGGTCATGCGGGGACCTCATTTCCACCTTGCCACTTATCTTCTCCGGATTGGCCTCGATCCCCTGTGACTCACCATGAAGCCTAAGAATTTTCCAGAACCCACTCCAAAGCACATTTCTCCGGGTTTAGCTTCATTCGGTACTTTCTTAAGAGTCTGAAGGTCTCCTCTAGATGCCTTACATGCTCCTCCGCGTCTTTAGACTTAGTGATCATGTCATCTACATATACCTCCATAGTCCGAGCCGATCAATGGCTTGAAGACCTTGTTTACTAGCCTTCGATCGTCGCCCTGCATTCTTTAGGTCGAAGGCATGACCTTATAGCGATCTGATCCACGATTGGTGATGAAGGTTGTACACTCCTCGTCCGGTCGGTGCATGGGAATTTGATTATATCCAGAGAATGCATCCATGGACCTGAGCAGCCGTGCCTACCAGTAGAGTCCACTAGTTGGTCTATCTTCGGTGGTGGAAAGCTATCTTTTAGGCGAGGCCTTGTTCACGTCTGTGAAGTCACACACATTCTCCATTTCCGGCTTGCTTTCTTCACTGGCACCGCATTCGAGATCCATTCGGGTAAGATACCTCCGTATGAATCCTACTTTTAGCGACTTTTCAACCTCGCGATTGATGGCTTCGTACCTCTCTGGTTGACGCATCTTCTCTTACGCCTCACGGCTTAGCATCTCTCCGTCTTTGCCTGCACGCCACGGGTCGATCCGAGGCATATCCTCGTGTGTCCATGCAAACACATCTGCGTGTGCTCGCGAGACATTCCACCGACTTTTCCTTGACGGCTCGCTAAGGCCGAGCCTATTCGGACTTTCTTCTCGGGGTCTCCTGCTCTCACCTCGACCTCCTCCAACTTCTCAACCGACTCTTGTCTTCCGTTCTTCGAGTCCCCCCTCGTGTCTAGCGAGGTTATCTGCATAGTTTCTTTGGCGGCTACAGCGTAGCATCTCCTCGCCACCGTTTGGCTGCCTTTTACAACTCTTACAGTCCCATTGACTCGATACTTTAGGGCCAAGTAATAGGTGGATAGCGCGCACTGGCTGATCCTCATAAATGGCCTCCCTAGAATTGCCTGGTATGGGCTGGTTTCATCTACTACCACGAAATCCAGCATCATGTTCTTCTCGAAAGGCTTCGAGCCCATGGTTACTGCCAACCTGATGATTCTAAGAGGTATTAGCTTTCCTCCCACGAATCCTCTCAAGGAAGTGCTCGTCTGCTCGAGGCTCGCGCCTGTTATTCCTAAATCCTCGAGTGTGGATTTAAAGAGAATATCCACCGAGCTCCCTGAATCAACTAATAGTCGATCAACTTCCTTGTTTGCTACATTGGCTTTTACCACCAGGGCATCCTCGTGGGGGTGCCACACCCCCTCCTCGTCTTCATCCGTCCACATGATTGGCACTGCCGAACCTTGGCCTTCTTGGCGGCGGTGAGCAGGGACTTCTCGGCCGGCTGCGGCGTATCGGCAGTAGTTTTTTCGAGCCCTATTGGAACTTCCTGCCATCGTGGGCCCTCTTGAGATTACCCTCGTGGATGGTGGCTCCATGTCTATTTCGTAAGCTTGGTCACCTTCCTCAGTGCTGCTTTCGACCACCGGGTGTCCTCCTCTACAAATTCATCCGGATCATCGATTCCTAACCGGATCCTCCACTGATTTTTCAAATCACGGCACTTGTGATGTGGAGTGGCCGTGGTCTCCATGGAAGCAGCGAGCGCCCCTGCTCCGCTTGCTAGCTGGCTTGGTCATCGGCGTTAGAGGGCTCGGCGATCCTCGTTCCTCGACCACCGAAGTATCTCTTGAGAGATACCTTGACCTTGTATCTTGTTCAGTAGCGGGGCTCTAGTCCACCACTTGTATCTCCTTATCCCTCGGGAAGCTTCTCGACGGGTGTGGCAATGAGCGATCCGCCTGTTGTGGCTCACCTCGAAGTCCGCTTGGTGGTCGGTTGCGGGACGGCGTGGCCATCGTGATGCTCAGTACTCTCGTGCTCCGGCACGGAGACTGCGAGGTGGCGAGGGACCATCCGCGGTGGGGGAGCTCTTTGATATGGGTTGTACAAGGCAACCCGGTCTCTTGCTGCCTTTGGAGCTTGTGTCCCTCGAGCAGGACCCCCTTTTTCCTTCCTCCTTGCTCCATCGACCTGCTCACTCTTCAGTTTGGCCGCTTTTTCTTCTTCGATTACCATATCCAGCTTTACCTACTCATATGCGTCTGAATATGAACGGATCGAAGGACTCCACAAATTATACTATGGTCTCCCCATCCGGATGCCATCCTTTAATCCTCTCAAGGCTTGGGGATGGTTGAACGCACCAAGATCTAAGACCGATCTATGGTATCTTCTGAAAAACTCTCGGAGGGGTTCCCCTTCTTTCTGCCTCACTTCTGACAGCTCCATCATGTCATCCTCAGGGGTTACTGCGCCCCGGAATTGCTCTGCGAACTCCCTACACATCTGCTCAAAGCTCAATATGCTTCCCCGTGGGAGTCTGCGGTACCATTCCCTCGCTCTCCCTTCCAAGGTGAGTGGGAAAGCCCGACACCTCTGAGCTGCTGACAACCCTTGCACCCCCGTCATGTCGTTGAAGCGTTCTATGTGCACTAATGGATCACTTTTCCACGAAAATTTCAGATCTGGGAAACGGAAGTCACGTGGGATCGTGACACTCATGATCTCCGTCGAGAGTGGAGATTCGTTATCCAGCATTATTCACCAGCTTGGGCTCTTTCCGTTCCCGGAGGTCTTCCACAACTTGTGCCAACCTCGCGCCTCTCCTCCAACTCTTACGCGCGAGGTCGTGGTCATGTCCTGTAAGTCTTGACGGGACCCCTTTCCTCCATGTTTGTTTCTTCCCTCACTGCAACATTCGAGTGCCCTAGGTCTTTAGGCTTCATCTCCTATATTCTCCCGAGCAGGGCATTGCCACAGTCGGACTTCGGGATATCATTACATGCCTTTCTCTGTCCCTCCACGATCTACTTCTCCATCCGATCCATTCTTTCCCGGATCTCCCTATTACGGGCCTCATTGGCCACTTCTCTCAAAGTCACCGATTCTTACGGACTTACTCCTCTTCTGCTGTTTCCCTCATCGTAGCGTTGTATCTTGAGTGTATTAGGAAATCGGGCTTTTGTGCTCGATCCCCACAGACGGCGCCAAAGATGTTGATGCGATTTTTCCGCGTGTCTTCAAACGAGTGCCTCAAACTTTACGCTCGTGAATAGATACGATGATCCGGAACCCTCGGCTCGCGATTAGCTCGAGCTCAGCGGGACTGACCTTCCTCTTCCCGTTCACTGTCTTTTCCCGAGTGTGACCTTCGGACACTGTACTCACGGAAAGCGAGTCGGGGTCGCCGGGCGTGTTCTGACGAAAACCCTCCGACGATCAAGTCAGTGATCGGGTTGTTCTTTTTTATATCTCCCTAGTGAGGGAGACCGGAAAGATGAAAGGGATATTATTTTGCCCTCCCTTTGGAATAAATATGGTGTTTTTTAGAGAATCAATGTAAGAAAAGTCAGAAGAACCTGTGTAAGCTCTTATAACCCTTTGTGAATCAATTTATTCAACCCCCTCTTGTGAATCAGAATTTCCAACCCCTGTGACGCACCCTTTCGTTTCCTTTTATACTCCATTTTTCCCGCTCTTTCCATTTCCAGGCTGTCCGTTCCCACGTTGGTGGTTTCTGGGTCCTTCTGACAGTTGGGATTGGCGTAATATTCCCTGGGGATGTGCGTCTGTCTCCTTAATCCGGCTCATGTGGCCAGATCACCATGTCAGGCATGTGCGTTAGGAATGATGACGTCGTGGGGGCATGTGCCGGTCATCGGTAATAGTACCGCCACCATACCACGTGGGACCCCGGTCAGACATAAAAGGGTGTGCCTGGATTCTGAGAAAACGGGTCGGGCTGCCCTGGGCCGGGTCTTACATTCCATTCGTCTCATGACTGCGCAAACCAGTTGTGCTCGGGGACTTGATCTCTGCGAGCAGGAAAGGAGTGCTCGGTTCTCGACCTTGACGGGCTTTGACCGGGATGAGCGACCTCGGCAGGCGGAGGAGTGTTCGAGGCTCGCTGGCTCGAATTCCTCGACCTTGCCCGGGGAGGTGTTTGGTGAGGTCGTCTTCATGCAAGTAGTCGGGACTTCACGCATGAGCTATGATGTCCTCGGGGTGTTTTATTCGAGCTGGAGGGGCCTCGAGAAGCCCTTGCCGATATTACCCAAACATAAACTATAATTTGGCTAACCTTTGCAATCCGATTACTTTTTCCGAAATAACATGACAGTAAAAATTAGAAAAGAAAAGAAAAATTGAAAATTGAAAACAATTCTTGGTAAAAATTTGATGTGAAGAGCATTTTATGAGGTAGATACTAGATTCCCTTCAAGTGTAAGTAATTTGTAACCCCTGCCAATTACTTGCGAATTTATTATGGCTCTTTTGAGTTTCTTGCAAATATCATAGCTTGTCCGAGCATAAGGCCTCCTTCTTGAAATGTTTTTACCAACATTTTTTGTACTCTCTCTCAATTCTTCTCCGAGTAGCTAGCCATATGGATTGCAGACTATTTCTTAGATCTCAACAACAATATCTATAAACTATATACCTAGACCATATATTAATTGAAATTGTCGTTGTTAATAAATTGTATTCACTCAAGTCAATCGAGTGATCTATAACCGAGTTTTTTCATCATCACATTGAGGATATGGAAGTATTTTCCACTATTTCGAGGCAATATTAAAAATTATCCCAACTAGTGCTAATTGAATATGCTAACATTTGAATCAATATTATATTTTTATTTTATTAGGATTTATCTTATTTTAATATGCTTATTTGGGAAGTAATAGAGTTTAATAGTTGTTATATGAATATAATTGTTATCTTAGTTTATTATTTGACCTTTCGGACCTTTTACTAATAATATTTCAAATATGGAAAAGACCTAAAATAAAAAAATTTTAAACTCTTCTAAGACCTTCCTACATCAAGCCTCTTCCCAATCGACATCATTATCATCTTTATTATCCTTTTCACGTTTGAACTTTATGCCCACTTGGCGATTAGATGATACTCTACAAAAACCATCAAGTAAAGATTCATGTTGATTTTCAACGGCTAGCTTCGTCTAATTCTTGTAGATTTATCTAATTTTTTTGTTTCTTCGGAAGAGTAGCATAATACACTTTAATATACTCATTATATGAACTCATTTGATCATATCCACTAGTTGACTCCTGCTTAACCTAGTTCATTCTTTGGTTGATCCAAGGTAGTAGGACTTTGTGAGGAATACTATCTGTTTTTAAGTTAGCATCCACTTGTTTGCATTCAGCACTAAAGGGCCACTTCATCCATTGTCTCCCAAGAAATGGCATTGGCGTCTAACCATACCACTGAGAAGATTTGTTTGGATCATTGGAGTTAGAATCTCCATTTGTAACATGTCCGACTAGGGCTTCCTATGCTTGAAGAGTTCCAAATTTAAGAACACCCAATTGTTTTACTCATTTGATTTATTCCATCAATGGCTTAAGCTGAACATCTAATTTTTTAAGCAAGTGTTTTAGTTTTCTATTAGACAGATGGGCCACCCTTGATAGGCCGACTCGATCTAACCCATGTATGATATCCGCCATGCGAGTTACCATACATGGTAATTGTAGGAGAGGAAGTTATTTTCATTCAACTTCCCAATTGTTCTCCACCGTTGTTACATAAACTCCCATCGGACACGAGAAAATTGTAAAAGAAAAAGCGACGGAGAGAAAAATCTTATTTTCTTCTTTTATGCTTTAATCCAAGAATAATGAACAACCCATCTGCAAAGGATTTTATATTGTGATTAGTAAGAAGATTTTCATTCTTGATTTCTTTTCAGCCATATACGTGATCCAACACCCGATTATTGTGCTGCTTAATTTGAAAAGAGAAGGCTCTTAGACCCCTTTAACTTCCTTCATTATGATCAAAACACGCTTGTGTTGGATTTGTGGATATAGTTGAATTTGTTCCGTAAAATTATTAATTTCATATGATAATTGATTTTTATAGAATGTGTGATCTAGTGGCTGTTGATTTTATGTTATGAAGTGCTTGAATTATAGCGTAAATTCTAGAATTGATATACAAAAAGCGGCTAGGGTTTAGGTTACACGAACCTTAAGAAGTCATGAAATTCGAAACTTCATTTGCTCATAACTTTTGATTTAGGTAACTTCGACATTGTGTGTAATATATCATTGGAAAGATCTGTTTTGAGAGTGTTCTAACAATTTATGGCCAAAATAAAATCTAGTCAAATTTAGGAGAAACTCTACTTTTGGAGAAGATAATAAATGCCGAATCGATTTTTCGATGATTTTGGCTTATTGTGACCACTGTTTGAAAATTGCATGCGCTCCATTTGATTCGGGGCAAACAATTGAGTCAGGTTGTGCTAGACCCAACATTACCGAGCTACACAAAGTGGCTTATGGGGCACAATCATTGTAGCGCATGTGAAGTTTACACGCTGGCGATGCGCATGGGGATGTGTTTCTAGATTAATGTTTTTATGTATCTTGCTATTCGGACGTCGATTTGATTTAATTTCCTATTTATTCTTAAAAAATAATTATGTTCACATTTTGGAATAGAATACATACATATATAGTTTCATGGATGAGCATTATATACTAATAAACATTTCACTCTAGAGGAGCTCGAAAATAGTTTTCACAAAAAATTGACATAATTTGGATTTTATCTCATGTTTAGTCGGTTTTAACAATCAATGATATGAACATTATGTTCTTTGTCCTAGATGCCTCTCATTAGAAATTTTTGGACTAAGAAAGATGGATTAATGACATGTAGAGCGTGGATTGCATTCATTGATTAACTTTAGAATGATAATTTATCTCATAAAGAACTTATGAAGAAAATGGAGAATTATAAGATTGATCCGGACCATTCTATGTTTATAAATATAGAAGATATAGATGAGGTCTTTAGTAGACTAAAATATAAAATATTAGACACTAAGTATGCAGATTGGGATTATTATCCATGGGACTTCATAAATTCTTAACCCAATCATGCATTAGAGGAGATTAAGAATAATACATATTATATGTTAAGGTGTGAAACCGAGCTAATGGAGAAGCGTCGTCTTGCTTCAAAGGTGAGGTGAACCTCAGTGCTTAGCATTCACACGAACCTTCGAAATGGAAGACAAGCCAACCGCCTTAGTAGAGGGCAAAAATTATGGTATGAGAAAACCATAGATAGGATCATCAATAAGAAACAATTGTTTTTATTTGGAGATGCACATGAGTTTAAGTTGGATGAAAGAGTTATGAGCAACAAAGAATATTTTAAGAATATGCAGAAGACTCTACGTATTAGATTGATTTTTATTATTTTTATCAGCCTAAATAGCTATATGATCTTTGATTTTGATGATAACAAACTACATGCAAAAAAAGACAATTTATTCAATTTATATTTTACCACCTCACACGTTTTTAAGGCAAATTTTATTCAAGTGGAATCAAGCATAAGACAATCATGGACAACGATGAATTCGAAGACGAGCTATAAAAAATGAACTAGCTCTAGTAATTCACTAGCTCTAAACAAAATCATTAATTTTAAAAAACGAAGGTTTTATGTTTATAAGGAAAATGATTTTATTAAAATGGGTGTTTTTAAGTTTCATGGATCCCATTGAAATGATTTGAGTTTCAAGCCCATAAATATTACTTTTAAGTTATAAAATGGACATATTTAAAAATATTTAAAATAAACTGAGTTGTATCGTAATTTTAAACAGTCTTTTGGGGTAAATTCTAAATTTGAAAAATAGTGACTCAAGGGTAGAAAGAAAGCGCCTAACCACTTTCCAACAAGCGGCTAATCGCTTGCATTAGAGAAATATAGCGACTAGTCGGCTGCTATAAATAGCTAACTACCGTGCTACATTTTTGAATAACCATCCTACAAAACTAACAACTAGTCGGCTATTTCTAGCCGCTAACCTGACTGTGCTAAGATTTTGAAAGATCTTTCTAACAATAACCCAAGTAGCTAACCGCCTTAGCCAAGTAGCTAGCTAGCTATTTTTTAAAATATTCATAATGGCTAGTTTAAAGTTTAACCTATATAAATTCAAATCAAACTCACTTTTAACAATCTTTTGCATCTCCATTGAGCAATATCCAATGCATACTACTCATCTTGTGCTTTTAGTCAACAAATTCACATACATTGAGTTATCATTGAGCTATCATTTGTACATGCACTCTAAAAGAGAGTTTTTATTGTAATCTTTAAATTAATTATCAAATTTGTATATGTACAAGTGTGAAAAATAATTAGGGAAAGGTGTGTGTGGGTTACTATATAGATTGATCTCTATTCAGTTTCTATCTTTATACATGAAATGAATCTTTTTACCATACTATCGAATCTCATACGCTGCTGCTAATTCTAGTCTGTTTGTTTCGTTTAAAACTAAGACATGAAATTAGAATTTTTTTTCTTAAATCCTTGATAAGAACTAAAAAGTTAAGTTTCGTTCAAATTAATCACTTTGACTGATCATTTTTACGTATATTATAAGCAAAAATACAGTAGGAACTAGAATAAGCAATGTAGTAGCAATAAATACGAGAATATTTACTTCCACAGTCTCATCATTTGGTTTTTTTTTTATCTTTGCAATAACTCGAGATTAATTGTAAGAATTTGAAGACTTTGGAGCTTGAATAGTGAAATATTTAAGCGTGGTTTGCTTGTAGGTGTGGATATAAATGAGTTTTGCATTGATTTAGCTTGAATTGATTTACTTTATTTATAGCATAATTTTTAAATATCCAATTACCCCATCATGGATTGCACATTTAGAATTTCATTTGGTATCAGAACAAGATGTTGATGCGGTTTTCTACGTGCCCTCAAATAGTATCAAATCTCCTGCTCGCGGTATGCTCGAGCAGGACTGCTTTCCAACTTTAATTCTCCTCTATTCACCGGAACGGCAATCTCCTCGGGCCTATACTCACAAAAATAGGGTCAGGGGTTGCCGGGTGTTTTTCTGGCGAAAGCTCTCCGATGCTCAAGTCAGTGATCGGGTTATTCTTTTATATCCCTCTTTTTTAGAGAGACCGGAGAGATGAAATGATTTTTTGATCAAAGATGGATGTTATTGAAAAAAAGACCCAAAACTGTGAAAAAAAAAGAAGAATCCCCCGTTACTTACACTTCGATTTCCTTTTATCCTTTAGTTTTTCCCGCCCTTTTTTTCTCCGGGGTTAGCCGTTCCCATGTAATGGTGTCCGGGTCCTTCCGACGGTAGGGATTACTGCTGGCACACCACAGGAATCGCGGGATGTCAAGTGGGCATGGATTCCCGTAGCCTCATGATAGTGTCGGTCATGCGCGTATGAAATGATGACACTGTAGGGGCTTGTGCCGGCCATTGGTAACAGTGATGACACCATACCGCGTGGAATATCAGCCAGGTATCAATCGTCACGTTGAGTCGTTGGAAAGAAGGGTCAAACTACTTCGAACCGGCTGTATTCGAATCTTGCATTCTCTCTGCGTCATTGTTGGTGGGGCTGGTCCATGCCTGGGGCTTTGAAGACCTCGAGCAGAAGGATGACCTCGAGCAGACTTGAGGCTCCTTGACCTTGACCAGCTTTGACGGGGCTATGAATACCTCGAGTAAGAAAAAGAGCTCGGGGCTCGACCAATCTTGGAATTCTCGACCTTGACCAGCTTTGACGCCTAGTAAAGCTGTCTTCGTGCCGACGATCGGGTCTTCCGCTTTAGTTGGACTGACCTCGAGGAATTTTACTCGAGCTGGATTGGCCTCGAGGAATTTTAGTCGAGCTGGATTGGCCTCGAGGAGACCCGCTCAATATTACCCAAACACCGGTCCCCGGTTCTAGTCTTTGGAGTAAAGCGAAATAAGACTGGAAACTTCTTGTCTAAGCCGACTTCCCGGCCTTTTTACCTTCCCTAGTTGAGCTGTCTTCTGCTTCCATCACTTCATATTTAATGGGGGACACGTGGGTGGATTCGGGCCGTGTGTTTTAATTTTAAAGAGACGTTACTTGAACAGTTATATCTCTTGAGATACATACCGTCTGCTAAGGAGACGCACTTTCCCCTTTAAAAACCCTCGATTTCTTTACTGTGCTTCCTATTGCTCATCTTTGCTCAGACCAAAATTAATCGTCTGCAAGTGCTTTTCATCTTTTTCTTTGCCATCGCTGCCCTTTCCAGTCGTCAACTTTTGCTCAGGTATAAACCTTTTTCCTTTTTCTTGTTACTTTCCTGCTCTTCGTTCATCCGGGTTTTCGATTCCCACCGGGTAGATTCTACCTATAAGAAACATGTTAGCCACCCAACGTCCCTGCTAGAATGTTGTCCGAAGAATCGTCTTCTTCAAGTGACGTTGAACCCTTAGGATGATCCCAGTGAGAGATTCAAATTCCGAGGGGGCTTTGCTTATGGCGGAGGACCAAGCGCATCGGGGGGAAAGGGTTAATCAGCGTTCAGAGAGTGGAGGGTATCCCATTGACCTCATGAGGTGTAAAACATCACGCCAGGATCTGGATAGGCTTAGGGACACCTACCACGTACCGGTTGGTGTGGACTTGCAAGTGCCGGGTAAGGGTGACATGCCCAGTCGTCCTCCCCAAGGGTATGTCACCTTCCACATGGAGTGCTTTAGGTGGGGGGTTAGGTTGCCTCTGTAGCCTTATTTTTTCCACATTCTGTCTAAAATCCGTTTGGCCCCGGGGCAGTTAAACCCAAATGGGCGGCAGAGGGTCCTGTCCAGCCTCTATGTGTTGTGGAGATGGTGCAATCTGGGTGAGCTCTCGGTAGAGGAGATAAAACATCTCAACTAGTTGAAAAGCAGCCCGAAGGACGCTGGCTGGTACTACCTCACCTCTAGTTTGAAGGGCAAGAAACCTATAACCGATCTCCCCACTACGGTGGCAGCTGGAAGGGCAAATTTTTCTTCTTGGGAGGAGATTGGGGGCATGCTTTGCATCTGTCTCCAGGGGTCCCCCAGTTCCTCATCATTTTTGCACTCCAGGTCGTTTACATGCTCAATAAATTTTTACTTTGGTTTTTCTGCTCGCATCTTTTCTCACGATTACATTACGATTGTTGTTGCGAGTATCCCGAGGTGCTTTTCTTGGATTAGGGAAGAGCTTGGTAGCGTGTCAACACTTGCTCTTGACAACGTGAGCTCGTGCAGGGAGCTACTTACCATCCAGAATTTTGTGGAGTTTGGCCTAGTCTCAGAGGAAGAGATGAGTGGTGTGCTTAATTTGTTGAAGAGGCTGCGAGGACCTCGGGTCGCCCGAGCAACTCCTCCTGCTCAGTGAAAAGGCCTCGAGCCGACACTCCCACTTCACCGGTTCGAGCTGCCCCTGTTTGGGAGATGGAGCGAGCAGCAGAGGGTACATCCCACAGGCGTCTGAGGACTGCCACTACAGCTCGGCCTCAATCAGACCGCATGCAGGAGTAGGAGTGGCCCACCCATGCCGATCCCTACCTCAAGGACTTCGCCAAACAGATGGAGGATAAGTTCTTGGATGGGATAGAGGCTTCGATCGTCGATGATTTGGTCGTAGCGTTCCACCGCCTCTCTTCTCGTCTTGCTGGTCTGTAACTACAGTCTTCGAGGCCAAGACTCGGGATTCTCAAAGGAAATATCCGAGCGGAAAATCGAGCTTGAAGCGGGTCTTTAGTAGAGCTCGAGCCTGCAATTGGCTCACGCTTGGTACTGTCTCGCCTTAAACTAGGCTTAGAGACTTCTGGCCTTTGCTCATATTAGATTAATGTTTGGAAGCATTTTCTCATTTTTATTCATGCTCAAATTTTTACACATCTCTACTTCTGGGGGAAATTGAATATCAATGATTGCTTTACAAGGAAGTTCTTGGAAATATTTCATCAAATGCTTGCACGTTCCATGGTCTCTTGACTTCTCGTCCATCTGGGTGAATCAGCCGGTATGCTCTCGGTCCGACTATTTGAGAGACCCTATAAGGACCTTCCAAATTCGGGCCTAACACACCTTGCCTGGGGTTCTTCGTGTTCTGATTGACTCTTCTAAGTACCCAAGCCCCCACCTGAAATCGGCGGATGTGTACGTTCCGGTTGTAATAACAGGTCACCTTCCGAAGGGAAGCCTCCATCTTCTCGCCTTTTACTTGGAAGCTTTCGTTAAGGTGATTTGCTATTAGCTGTGAGTCTGTTTAAAGCTTTACCTCTTCTGCCTTCATTACCAAGGCGAGCTTCAACCTTATAATCACAGCCTCGTACTCGGCCTGGTTGTTGGTGACTTTGAATTCCAGCTTTATGGCATATTACATCTCTACCCCTTCAGGACTGAGAAGTATAACTCCTGCTCCAGCTCCCTGATCTCCACATGATCCATCTACTGTGACCATCCATGCATTGGTTTAGCCAGAGGGATCTGGTGGGTGCTCGCTATCCGCCTCTTTATTTCTTTCTATGCATTCAACCACGAAATCAGCTAAGGACTGATCTTTTATTGCTGATCAGGGTTGGTAGCTGATGTCGAATTCACTGAGCTCCACAGACCATTTTACCAACCTTCCAAAGGTCTCTGGCTTGTGCAGAGTCTGCCTGAGTGGTTGGTTCATCAAAACTGTCACCGAATGTGCTTGGAAGTAAGGCCTTTGTTTTCGGGCTGCCGTAACCAGGGCCAGTGCCCATTTCTCCATTAGTGGATATCGAGTTTCAGCACCCAGCAAGGCTCTGCTCATGTAATAGACGGGGTACTGTACCCCTGACTCTTCTCTTACCAAGACCGAGCTCGTTGCCCATTGAGACACAGCTAAATACAAATACAAAACCTCCCTTGCTCGAGGTGTTGACAACAACGGAGCCTTTAGCAAATATTCCTTCAACTGCTGGAATGCCGCCTGGCATTCCAGTGTCCATTTTGTCTTTCTCCCTTTTTTCATTTCTTGAAAGAAGATGCTGCACTTATCTGAAGCTCGAGAGATAAACCTATTAAGTGATGCCAGTTTCCCTGTAAGGCTTTGTATCTCCTTGAGAGTACGCGGGGACTTCATCTCCACTACTACCTTTATTTTTTCAGGATTGGCTTCGATTCCTCTGTGACTAACCATGAAGCCCAAGAATTTTCCCGAGCTAACTCCAAAGGCGCAATTCTCTAGATTGAGCATCATCCGATATTTTCTTAGGAGTGTGAAGGTTTCCTCCAAATACTTCACATGTTCCTCTACGTCCTTTGACTTAGTGATTATATCGTCCACATAAACCTCTATTGTTCGGCCGATCAGTGGCTTGAAAACTTTGTTCACCAGCCTCTAGTAGGTTGCCCACACATTCTTCAGGCCGAAGGGCATGACCTTGTAACAATACAGACCCTGATTGATGATGAAGGCTGTGCACTCCTCGTCTGGTCAGTGCATGGGAATTTAATTATAGCCTGAGAAAGCGTCCATGAAGCTAAGCAGTCCATGTCCTGCCGTGGAATCCACCAACTGGTCTATCTTTGGAAATGGGAAGCTATCTTTCGGACAAGCTTTATTCACATCTGTGAAGTCCACCATATTCTCCATTTCCCACTTGCCTTTTTCACTAACACCATATTTGAGATCCACTTGGGATAAGAGACTTCCCTTATAAATCCCACCTTCAGCAGTTTCTCTACTTCACAGTTCATGGCCTCGTACCTTTCTTGGTTGACGCACCTCCTCTTCTGTCTTCTGTATTGCCAGCCTATGACACGCCACCTCCGGGTCGATCTCAGGCATATCCTCGTGCGTCCAAGCAAATATATCAGAATGTGCTCGCAAACACTCGACCAGATCTTTCTTCAACTGCCCGCTAATGCCCGAGCCAATTCAGACATTCTTCTCGTGGTCGTTCGGCCTTATTATAATTTCTTCCAGTTCCTCAGTTGGTTCCTGCCTTCCATTCTTCGATTCCCCCCTTGAGTCCAATGACGTTATTTGTATAGTTTCTTTTGCTGCCATAGCGTAACAGCTCCTCGTGACCCTTTGGCTGCCCTTGACGACTCCTATCGCCCCATTTACTTGGTATTTCAGGGCTAAGTAGTGGGTAGATAATACTGATTGGCTGATCCTCATGAACGGCCTCCCTAGTATTACTTGGTAGGGGCTGGCTTCATCCATCACCACAAAGTCTAGCATCATGTTCTTTTCAAAAGGCCTCGAGCCCATAGCCACAACTAACTTAATGATTCCCAGAGGGGTCAGCTTTCCTCCCCCGAATCCTTTTAGGGAAGTGTTTGTTTGTTCGAGGTTCACATCCGTCATTCCCAAGTCATTGAGTGTGGACTTGAAGAGAATGTCCACCGAGCTCCCTGAATCCACCAACATTCGATTAACTTCCTTATTGGCAACTTTTGCCTTCACGACCAAGGCATCTTCATGGGGGTACAATATCCCTTCTTCATCTTCTTCTGTCCACATGATGGGCACCTACCGTACCTTAGCCGTTTTTGCAGCTAGCGCTGCGAACAGGACCTCTTGGCCAGCAGCGGCGTACCTACAATAGTTTTCCGAGCCCTGCTTAAATTCCCTGCCATTGTGGGTCCTCCTGAGATCACCCTTATAGCCGGTAGTTCCAGGTCTATGCCATAGGCTTGGTCATCCTCCTATGGCCCCCTTCAACAAACTCTTCAAATTCCGGCACTATGATGTCGAGTGGCCGTGGTCGCTGTGGAAGTGGCAAAACCGTTCCCTGTCTCGTTTGCCAGCTGGTTTAGCCATCGTATTGGAGGACTCAGTAGTCCTCGCTCCTCTGCCACTTGGAGTATCTCTTTGAGTGACACCTTCAATATTGTGTATTGCCCGTAGGCGGGGCTCTGTTCAACCATCTGTATCGCCCGATCCCGAGGGAAGCTTCCCGGGGGAGGTGGTAACGGGCGGTCAATTCTGTTGTGGTTTGGCATAGGTCGACTCGGCTGTTGGTTGCGACACGGGTGGTCATCGTGCTGCCTATATTCCCTATGGTCCGGGCCTGGAGACCTGCGAACTGGAGCAGGAACCATTCGTGGCTGCGGAGCTCTCTGATAGGGGTTATAGGGGGCAACCCATTCCATCATTGTCCTGGAAGTTGGTGCTCCCCGAGCAGCACCTCCTTTTTCTTTCCTCCTTGTTCCACTGCTCTGCTCACTTCTTAGCTTCGCAGTCTTTTCCTCCTCAATAACCATGTCCATCTTCACCTATTTGTACGCATCATAATACGAATGAATCGAGGGACTCCGTAAATTGTACCATGGCCTCCCCATCCTAATTTCGTCTTTCAACCCCCTCAGCGCCTGGGGATGATTGAATGCCCCAAGATCCAGAACCAACCGGTGGTACCTCTTAACGAATTCCCGGAGGGGCTCTCCCTCCATCTGTCTTATCTCCGACAACTCCATCATATTATCTTCGGGGGTCACTGTGCCTCGAAATTGCTCTGTAAATTCTCTGCACATCTGCTTAAAGCTCAGAATGCTTCCCCGTGGTAGCCTATGGTACCACTCTCTCGCCCTTCCCTCGAGAGTAAGTGGGAAGGCCCTACACCGCTGGGTTGCCGTCAGGCCCTGCACTCCGGTCATGTCGTTGAACCGTTCTATGTGTACAAGCGGGTCACTCTTCCGGGAAACGAAAATCTCATGGGATTGTCGCGCCCATGATCTCTACTGAGAGCGGGGACTCGTTGTCCAGCATTATCCTCCAACTCGGGCCTTTCCCATTTCCCCGGAGATCCTCCACAACCTGTGCCAACCTGCGTACTTCCCCTTCCAACTCCTCCGCACGGGAGGTTAGTGCCGTGTCCTGCAAATATTGATGGGATCCCCTTTCCCCAAGGTTCATCTCCTCCCTCCCGGCAACATTTAGTGCCCTCGGCCTCTAGGCTTCATCTCCCATATGTTCTCGGACGGGGGCGTTTCCGTGGCTGAACTCAGGGATGTCATTACATACTTTCCTCTGCCCCTCCCTGAGTTCTTGTAGTATGGATTTTAGCGCTTCCATTTGTTTCTCCATCCGATCCATTCTCTCATGGATTACCCGATTCTGGGCCTCATTGGCCACCTCCCTCAAAGTCACTGACTACTCTGGACTTATTCCTCTTCTGTTGTTTCCTCTCACTGTTGTGTTTCCTGAATGTGCTGGGAAGTCAGGCTTTTTGGACTGATCCCCACAGACGGCGCCAAGATGTTGATGCGGTTTTCTGCGTGTCCTCAAATAGTGTCAAATCTCCTGCTCGCGGTATGCTCGAGCAGGACTTCTTTCCAACCTCAATTCTCCTCTATTCACCGGAACAACAATCTCCTCGGGCCTGTACTCATAAAAATAGGGTTAGGGGTCGCCGAGTGTTTTTCCGGCGAAAACCCTCCGACGCTCAAGTCAGTGATCGGGTTATTCTTTTTATATCCCTCTTTTTTAGAAAGATAGGAGAGATGAAATGATTTTTTGATCAAAGATGGATGTTACTGAAAAAATGACCCAAAACTGTGAGAAAGAAGAAGAATCTGAAAAAATTTTGGAACCCCAGCAACTTACACTTCGATTTCCTTTTATCCTTCAGTTTTTCCCGCCCTTTTTTTTCTCAGGGGTCAAGTTCTAGCGTAATGGTGTCCGGGTCCCTCTGACAGTAGGATTACTGCAGGCACACCCAGGAATGCGGGATGTCAGGTGGACATGGGTTTCCATAGCCTCATGATAGTGTCGGTCATGCGCGTATGAAATGATGACACTGTGGAGGCATGTGTCGGCCATCGGTAACAGTGACGACACCATACCGCGTGGGGTATCGGCCAGGTCTCGATCGTCATGTTGAGTCGTTGGAAAGAAGGGTCAAACTGCTTCGAACCGGCTGTATTTGAATCTTGCATTCTCTCTGCACCGTCGCTGGTGGGGCTGGGTCGTGCCCGAGGGTTTGAAGACCTCGAGCAGAAGGATGAGCTCGGGTTGCGACTAGCCTTGAGGCTCCTCAACCTTGACCAGCTTTGACACCTAGTAAGGCTGTCTTCGTGCCAGCGGTCGGGTCTTCTGCTCGAATTGGACTAACCTTGAGGAATTTTACTCTAGCTGGATTGGCCTCGAGGAATTTTACTTCAGTTGGATTGGCCTCTAGGAGACCTGCTCCATATTACCCAAACACAAGATACTCTTATTAGAACTTAATCTTCAAGAGTAAAAGATCTATGGCAACCCAAAATGATTGCATCTTTAAGGAAGGTCAGTCCACCACTAGCCCACCTTACTTTGATGGAAATGATTACCGATTTTAGAAATCTAGGATAACTTTTTATTTGTAGGCCTTAGATTACGAGATATGGGAGGTTGCGATAACTTTTTATTTGTAGGCCTTAGATTACGAGATATGGGAGGTTGCTAATTATGGTCCCTTCTCAACTATAATGAAAAATGAACAGGGTAAAGAAATTCTAAAACCTTCTAATTAATGGAACAAATTAATAAAGAAGAAAATGTTACTCAATTTCAAGGCCATGAATGTTTTATTCTATGCTTTACATAAGAAAGAATTTCTTAGAGTTTCAGGTTGTGAAAATGCCCATGAAATTTAGAATAAACTTGAGTTAGTCTATGAAGGAAAAAATCAGGTCAAGGAGTCTAAAATCAGTCGGTACACTAGGTAGTACGAATTGTTCTAAATGGAACAAAATAAGGATGTCCATTTAATGTACACTAGATTTACGGACATTATAAACACTCTAAGAGCTTTAGGAAAGACAATCTTAAATAGTAAGAAAGTAAAAAAAATCATTAGATCTTTGCTTAAAGAGTAGAACTAATAGAACTACTATTAAGGAAGTCAATGATTTAAATACTTTATCTATTGATTATTTAATTAGCTCACTTATCTCTTATAAAGAGGATTTAGTTGCTGAAAGAGGTAATAAGGAGAGAAAAAGAAAAGCATTGCACTCAAAACCTTAAAACCTAAAAACAATAAAGAAAGCGACTTTAAGGATGAAGACATGACTATCATGGCTAGAAAATTCTTCAAGAAATCCAATGAGCTAAAAAGATTTAGAAATCAAAGGGAAAAGAATGATACAATCACTTACTATAAATTTAAGAAGTCTGGACACATATGATTAGAGTGCCATCTCCTCAACAAGCTTAAGAAAAAGGCAATAGTAGGAACCTAGGATGACAATGATGAAGAAACAAGTGAAGATAAAGAACAAAAATGAATCTTAAGCTTAGCTCTCATGGCAATTGGAAAATAGACATTTAACGAATTTGATGAGGTAACTGTTCTTCCTATTTATGATAAATTATATGATGCTTTTAAAGAATTGTATAGTGATTTGATGAAAATTAATAAAAAGAATATATGCCTTAAAAAAATGCTAGAACTTTCAAATGAAAAAGATGCCTTACAAAAATGCAACGATTTTGTAAATGAAAAGGTTGAAGGACTAAAATTAGATAATAAAACATTGCATGGTAAAGTTACATTATTCAAAGGAAAACCTAGCACTTCAAATAAGCATGAAGATTAACATGTTGATAATTTGAAAAAGAAATTGAAATACTTAAGAAAAAGAGTAATGAGCTTAATAATATTGTTTTAAAGTTTACAAACAGGCAAAAGATTTTAGATAACTTGCTTAACTCACAAAAATGTGTCTTTGACGAAGAAGGCATTGGCAATAAGCCAAATTTGAAACAAAAATATTATAAGAATTATTTTGTAAAGTCTACCTCTATTAGTGCTCATATCATATGTCATTATTACAACAAAAATGGTCACATAAGTAGACCTTGCACAATTTCTAATGTATCCCCTAAGTATTTTCATACATCTATATAAAAGTAAGAGAAATCATTAGCTCTTTAAATAGTGATTTAAAAAAAAAAGATAAGAAGAAAAGATAATTATTAGCTCTCAAATGGGAATGTCCAACGATAGTGAACTGACCCATATAATTGAGCCTCTTGCCCTAAATGAATTATCAAGTGGATCATAATATCGAAAAATTCTAGCAGGTAGTACATCTCCAACATGCACACAGTCTCATACATATTTGACTCTAATTTTTCCAATGCATTTCTATCTATTACTCTTTAGCATAGTTGATTAAAAATGCACATATTCAAAATATTACTTTTCTAGGTCCACTAGGTAAAAGATTTTTTAGTGCTACTGGTAGTAATTGCTGCATTAACACATAACAATCACGTGACTTTAGATCTGATATCTTACACTCGTCTACTGAAACACAAATAACAGTGTTAGAGCTATAACCATCAGGAACCTTTAGCTCTGAAAGACGCCTACAAAATATTATTTTCTCCTTCTTTGATAATGTGAATGATGCTGATGGCAATATAAGTTTATTTTCTTTTAAATTAGGCTGCAAGTCCAATCTAATGCCCATTGTCACTAAATCCCTACGAGATTCAATTTCGTCTTTTTCTTTTCCTTTTATGTTCAGTAATGTTCCAATAATACTATCAAAAACATTCTTCTCAATATGTATCACATCCAAGTTGTGATGCAAATCTAACTCCTGCACACAATAAAGTTTTTAATTCATAATTTAGCTCAAAAAAAAATTGAAAGAAACTAAATTACTATTTGAAGTATCTTTAAAAATTCTTGCCATTAGAAAATTGTTTTAAATACTTATAACAAAAGGCAAAGAAAGGAAAAAAAGCACAAAACCAATTTAAAATTCACTACAAAATAGCTCTTAGACAAATCAAAGAAATCAAGTATTAAATATTGATAATATATTACTTTCCAATAAGGTAAGTTAAAAAAAAAATTGACTTCTTCTTCCACATACTTTTTAGCTTATTTTGCTTTCTGGTTTTCTTTTTCTTATATTTACCCCAATTATTTTTAACATTATTTACGGCAAGTAAAATGTCTTCACCCGTCAACGGTTTAGGAGACCATCTTGTTTCTTCTTTTCCATCAAACCAATGTTTTTTTCTCAATACACTGTTCATGTCCTGGATGCAAAAATCGTCTATGACCTCTATATACCGTCTTTTTACTATTTTCCAACCATTCAGAATATACATTTGGACCACATATAGGATATGCTAATTCCGTTTTTGTAGTACGTCCACTTAAATTACCATTAGCCAATAAATCATTAATTGTCCATATGAAAATAGCTTGCAATGTAAATGTAGATTTATTCAAAGAATCATAAACTAGAACACCAATGTTCCACAATTTAATCAAATCATCTATTAATGCCTCCAAAAATACATCAATGTCATTCCCCGGTTGCTTTGGCCCTGGTATTAATAGTGTTAGCATTATTTTCTCCACAGACATACATACCCATAGGTGAAGATTACATGTTACTAATAAAACAGGCCAACAAATGTATATAGAACCAAGATTACTAAAAGGATTAAACTCGTCAGCAGCAAGCCCAAACTTGATATTTCTTGGATCTGATGTAAAACTAGACCATATCTTATTTATATTGTCCCATGCCATTGAATCAGCAGGGTGTCTAATTTTTCCATCTAAATTTTTATTAGTTGAGTGCCATTTCAGTTGTTCCACTTTTGCACATGACATAAACATCCTTCTAAGTCTAGGTATTATAGGGAAGTAACGTAACACTTTTGCTGGTACTCCTGTTTTAATCTTGTTAGTTCGAGAATTTACTAGCCATCTTAAAGTGTTACACTTAGGACATGAATCTAAATTTTCTTTCGCCTTGGTGAAGAGACAACAATCATTAATACAAGCATGGATTTTTTTATAACCACTATCAAAATCCTTAAGTAGTTTTTTCACTAAGTGTAGGGAACTAGGCAAAACATATCACAAATAATCTGAAGAAGTTCATTAAAACCATTATCAGACAATCCATGTGCAATCTTGTGTTTATACAAGGCAACAGTAGCTGAAATTTTTGTATGTTTTGAACATCCTAGGTTTAAAGAAGTCTCAGTAACTTTTACCTTTTCAGTAAAGTCATTTTCTTCTAACCTAGGTGTGGTATCATTAATGTGGTCATTTGGGTTATCCATGACACCATAGTCTTAAAGATAGGCATCATTATACATTTTGCAAGTGTCTTTCATTTTCACATCTTTATGTTGCTCAAAAGTATTTGGAGATTCTCTATGAAGAACCCAATTATGATAAGTGGGATCCATTCCACTTATCACTAAATGTTCCTATACCGTGTCTACATGTTGACAACAATAATAACATGCACATTTTTTGCATGGACATACAATCCCATCAAAATTTCTAGTATTTTCTCTAGCCAAGTTGACAAATGTTTTGGCTCCATCTTGAAATTCTTTAGTATATCTACATATAGAAAAAGTTAAAAATGAAAAATAAAACTTGTAAACTAATAGCATAAAATATTTAAATATTATAGTTATGTAATATTTTATTCAAATACAAACCTATTAAGCTTTACCCATTCTTTATCCATCAACATGATATCAAGTGCTTACTTGTAACCTGTTTGATCTGTTTTTAAATATAAAACCTTTTTTATTACTTAACTAGCAAAGAATTAGATTGCTCAATCTACTATATATAACTAATTATTTTTCTTACTCTCTCTTTTTTTTTCTGTTTAACAAACAGTTACCAATAAAAATTATAAAAATCCTTTTTCAACTTTAACTTGTAAAAAAAGACATCACGGCCATATGACATTGTTTAACAAAAGTAATAGCTCATACATAAACATATGTACATATATGATACAACTAAGATTTATAAAAGATAAAGATAATCAAACTAATAATTTCATGCTAAAAAATCATTCAGTATTAAGCATAAAAGAATAAACAAACTTCCAATGTGACATGTAACAAAAAAGAAAAAAATTATAATATAAAATTTTGAAAAGTTAGTTTACCAAGTACATAGAATTCGGACCAGCAAAAGGCAAATCTTGATGATTTGGGTAATGCTAGAAAATGTAAAATAAAATATTTAGTTTAAATTCATAAAATGCTCAGTAATAATTGCAACATAAAATTTAAAAAATAAAATTTTAATACAAAAATTATTTTTTCTTCCCAATTTTTTCAATTATTGTTTCTTCACAATTTTTTTCCTAAATTTATAAATCAAATTCTATTTTTTTGGATCAATGATACCAAATAGTGATAGATGCAGTAGCACTTCATTTTTCAAATTTTCACAAGAAGTTAATTTTGATGAAGAACAATAATTGTTTGGTGTTTGATGACTATCAAACATGCCACACATAGTGGGCCAACTTTAAAGTTGATAAAGCAAGTAAATAAAACAAATTGAATTTTCTTTGACAATGAATAATGAATTTCATGTCTAGTTATTCATATAACTACTAAAAACCAATAAAATGTCAGTGATAAATTGGATCAATTTGTCATGAATTCAGTTACATTATTGAGGGTTCTTCAGTTACATTATTGAGGGTAAGAACCAGTTGCTTCATTTTCCCTTTAAAGAAAATTAAGATGCAATTTAAGACTAATTTTTATATAAAAATTCAAAGAAAACATCGATTATAAAGTCTCAAAATACAACAAACAAATAATATGTATATATACAAAATTTTAAAACAAAAATTACATTTTTTTTCAATATTTTACTAGAGTTATAATTTATTTAATTGAATGATAGATTATATTACCTAAATAAAACAATGACACTAACACTACCATTCAAACTTATATCCTAATAGAATGATTTCCAATTTCAATTAAAAAAATTACATATTAAATAAAAAGTTCTTACCTTGTTGTTGATGATACAATTAGTGATAATAGAAATTAAAAAGAAGATTGAAAGTGAAATTGCAAAGGATGAAATATTAAGGTTAAAAGGGTATACGATTCTAAATAAGAGAGGGAAAATATGTAAATCCAGGGTATTTAGAAATATTGACATTCTAAAATTATGAGATAAAATTGGAAAAAATCGAAAACTTTTGGACGAATTTGATAACAGCTGAAACTCCATAGAGAATTAACGCGGGAGTGTTTTAGGTAAAAGGGTGAAATATGCAAACTGGAGAGAAATTAGTAAGGTGTTCCTATTTGTTTGTGGTAAGGCTTACTTTCAACAGGATAAGTCAAAGGCCATCTTTTATTATTTATTAATAGCAAATTTCTTGTGCTATTAAAAATTATTTTCACGATGATTGATATCTTTATGCTATTAAAAATTTATTATTTAGAGTAATCAACGAAATTTTTTAAAATTTGGCTGTCTTAATATATAACAAAATATTTTAACTGTGAATATTTAAATACCTTCTGTCTTTACATATTTTTAATGGCGTGTAATTATACTATGCTGTAAAAACTCTACCGTAGAACTCATTTTTGTTGTAGTGTTCCAATCTTCTCCTAAAGAATTACGCTTGCTTGCCGTTAAATGAATTTTTAGTTATTTGAGTGGTGCCATTTACCTTGACATTTGGTATCCTAGGAGATAACACATAGACTGAACATGTTATTCAAATTCTGACTTTTCCAGTTACAAGGTTGAAAGGAAAAGTACTAGTGGAACATGTCACTTTCTAGCACACTTTCTAGTCTCGTGGTTTAGGAAGAAACAAAATTTAGTTGCACTTTTTACCACTGAGGCTAAATATATTATAGCTGGAAGTTATTATGCACTAGTATTATAGATGAAACAAACACTTAGAGACTATGATATTAAGCTAGATCACATTCCTATTAAATGTGACCACAAGTGCTATAAATTTGTCAGAGAATCCAATTCAACATTCTAGGATAAGTATATAGAGATTAAACATCATTTTCTAAAAAATAATATTCAGAAAAGAGATGTTATGATTGAATTTGTTTCTACTGAAACTCAAATTACTAATATCTTCACAAAACACCTTAGAGAAGAGTAATTTACAAAAAATAGGCATGTGCTTGGAATGATGAATGTTGCATCCTAATTTTTTTTTTGTTTTCATATAGCATCATTGATTTGATTTGTTTAATATATTTGATTATGTATGCATTGATTCTTTATGCATTAAAATTGCCTATGAGACATTTCAGATTCTCGATATGGTCTTAAAATGGATCAATTATTGGCCAAAAATTGAAGTACATGAATGAAATCATAAGTTAAGGATAAAGGATCACCGTTTATTCAATAAACAGCTCACCGTTATAGATAATCTTAGGAATTGAAAATACCCCACCAACGGCTTGCTGATACTAGATAATGGCTCACCGATAGTGTGTAACAAAAATGATTAGCCACCGGACAATAACTGCTCACTAATAAGGAGATAACGGCTCACCGATATTGTGTAACAAAAAATGTTTAGCCTCTTGACAATAACGACTTACCGATAAGGAGATAAAGGCTCACCAATTTCGAGTACCAAAAATACTGAACCACTGAATGATAATGGCTAGCTGATATCCAGATAATGACTCACTGATATCACGTGATTATTGTTGTGCAAATTTTATTGAACTCACAAGCGCACGAATCTATTGAAGTATAGATTAATGGTAACGAGTGTTGATCCCACGAGGAGGTGGATTTTAATTATGTAGAATTATTATTACTCTTTATTATTTATGCTAATTAAAATGGTGAGAATAAATAGGGACTTAATCAATGTAATAAAATGCTTGGGTGTTAGGATTCACACTCAACATTTCACCATGGGCTTAATGTTCCTTTTTTAGTTCCAATTAATTTATGAGGGGGGTATTTCCACTCCTCATAAACCTAATTCTAATAAATATGACATCAAGCACTCATTGTGCCAAGAAGAATAATCTTATGTTAAATGTGATATCAAGAACATGTTGTGCTAGGTAATAATAGTGTAACTGTCGACAAGGTGGCAAGACTATTCACTAATTAACCTAGATGAATTTTATGTTAACAATGAGTCAAGACCTACCACATAAATTAGAGGGAGGTTTCTCTCTAATAAATCTACTGTAAAGCGCTCAACGTGCCAAATAGTAATAATCTTGCACTAGGGAGCCGGTATACCGAGTGCAATATTTAGACAAGATTATTACTATCTGTCTACGATAAGTCAAAATAATTTAAATAAATTAGAGAAAGTAAAAATAAACTTACCAAATTAATCCCATAGATTATGTTGAGGCTTCACTTTTAACCCAAGTTTGAAAATAAATTAGCTACTCATTTTATAACTAGGGGTAAAATGAGAATTTATTAAAATACATATAAAATACAAGATGGAGAAGGAATTACAGAAAATAGAGCCCAAAAATAGATTCAGGGGTGTCAAATTAGGGGGGGGAGCCCCCTATTTATAGATGCAACAAGTAAATCATGGTCATCGGATAAAAAATAATTCGAACGCCTATAATTACGCCACGTGGCACTCTCTGACTAGTTGGAACATGTCACCAAGGCTGTCATTCCATATATATGCATGTATGGTACGCACGATTTTTAGTCCACTAATATTCTGCTACGTCATCGGTCAATGTAAAAGTCAACAAATATGATCCAGTGCATTGCATGTATTGTAAGCTCATTTTTCGGTCCAATAGACTTCTGCCACATCATCCATCAATGCCACATCATCGGTCAATGACACCTCAACAGTCAACACCACATCAACAGTCAACGCCACGTCAGCAGGGTCTACCAAAATCTTAAAATTATGATTTTGCCCTTATGTCTTTCCTAAGGTTTTCAGCTGTTCTGAGTTAAAAAATACTGTCTGTTTTCCTGTCCGACTTCTCCTTTATTGAGAAATAACTAAAATATCCCTAAAATACATAAAGTATTAAAAATACACAAAAACATAGACAATTAAATATTAAGGGATTTAAAATACATAAAGGTGGAGATGTTAGTGAGACTTTGGGGTGTAAAATGATGATTTTACCCTTTATAAATATACACTCTCTAGGACTCAATAATTATAGCACTGTAACCCTTCTTCTTCTTTATTTCACGATAATCCCTCATCGTTATCTCTCTAAACCGTCACTGTGCATCTTTCTCTCATTGGAATCTTTCATTTCTTATATTTTTATTTTTTTACAAAATTGAACTCCTGAATCATTCTAAATCCCCTAAACTTCATTTTTTATCAGCAAATCACGATTTCACGGCCCAAATCACAAAATTCCAATTTAAAACCTAACAAACTAGATTTGTGTTCATTAATTTTGAGCTCAATTTTCACCTTTTTTATGCCAAATTGAACACTCTAATAACTTCTTATACCTTTATAATCATTTTAATCAGTTCATTTTGCTTCCAAAACATTATTATTTAAATTATCCCAAAATTCAATTTTTATGGCTGGTGAGGGGTCTTCAAGAACTAAAAGGAGAGTAAAACAGAGGCTGGCATGAGTCCACATCATCCCATACCTATTGCTAAGTTCAATAACATTCATTTTTCATCCTCAAAATTGGCGGCGTTTTCAAAATCATTTTATGTTGCGTTAGGTAACCATTTCTTACTATATTAAGTTGGATGCCTCTGATGATCTTGTGATCAATGGGAGTAGTATTAGGAGTATGTTAGAAGCAATTGGTTGAGAAAATGCTTTTTGTATTGAGGAGCTAGTGTATCCGAACTTTATTCAAGTATTTTGCTCGAACATGGAGATTTCAGAACCTAGACAAATAGCATTGCTACAAATGTGGGTAAAGTACCAATTGAGTTTGATGTGATGGATCTTAATAAGATTTTAGGTACCACAGATAAGGAGCTTTATACATCAAGGAAAAAACTTTATTTTAACGAATTTTGACATGTTGTGCAGACATATGTAGGCGCAGAGACTTTACCGACAATATTTGCTCACTTTCTTTTAGGTCTCAGCTCTTATCTCTTTAGGTAGACTCCTCTATAATATCTTACAACAAATTGTTACTCTTATGCATGTTCATATTGATGAGGTTACTAGGTGGGATGTTGGCCTTTTGGATTTTATTTTACGAAGGAGATTGATTAACTCAGGTTATATGATTCTTCGTCATATGTTGTGCACACTTATGTTGAACAACGATTACTCCCATATGGCAGTATCATTACTAGAATCTTTAGGGAGTTTCATATACCTCTTTGGGAGCTTATTTTTTAGGTGACTAAGAATTTGGGTAAAAAAGCAATCACGGTTTTAGGATTTGATATGCGAGTTGCAAAGTGGGTCAAGAAGTCTTCCGCGAAGAACCATGACACATTGGTTGCAACTGAGGATGATCATATGCTGAATAATAATTATCTAATTGGTCAGCTTTCTAATTTCCATTTCGGAGTGAGAGCCCATGCAATAGTAGATCCTACTAAGGCAGAGACTTCAACGGTGCAAGTTGCTAATATGGATATAGATGAGCCTTTCACTTCTAAGGAGCCTTCTGCACCCGCTGGGCTTCTTCTTTCTGAAAGCCTCATGTAGTAGATCTTGGATGACATTCAATCTCTCTCTATGCCTGTAACATATGCTTTTTATTTTATTATTTATGTAAATAATTAAAACAAGAAGGGGTTTATTTGATATTTTGGGTTTGTTTAAAAGACGAAAAATGGGTGGAAATTTGGATTGAAACCGAGAGAGAGAGTGAGCTGACCCGTTTGACCCGAAACCTGCTCTCCCATCTCCGGCCACCTCACCGGCCGAGCTAGGTGTCAAACGAAAGCTTGTGAGCTGGCTGTCAACCTCTACATGTCCTTGCTGCTAGAAACTACGCGGAACGCCACCGTCGAAGCTCAAAAATTCTGCGGGCTTGTCATGGACGATCGTCGCTGATTCCGACCGTCTTTAGCCGCGCCACCAGTTGGTAAAGGTTCCCCCCGCCTCACCATCTTCTATTCCCGACCAGCCACCGGCACTGAGGAGGCTAATTTGTCACCGACCAACCACCCAAAGAGCCACGGCGCCATTGAACTCAACTCGACGAGAAGTGTCTAGTCTGAGATTCCCCATCGCCATTTGGTGAATTCCGGTCAACGTTGACCGTAGGGGTAATTTTGTAATTTCTTGCATATAAGGTAATTTAATAATTTCTAGCTTTGAGGATGTTTTTGCAATCTAAATTGATGATGAATTGATAATTTTATGATGTTGAGGATAAATTAGTAAATTATGAATTTAAGGGTTGTCAACAAGTATAATTTCGGATTTTATTAGTAAATTACGAATTGAGCGTTATCTGATGAGCCGAGAGAATTGAGAGTTGTAATGTTTAAACGAATATTTACTGTGAGCGTTATTTTTGTGACATTAGTTTGAATTATAAATATAGGAAGTAATTATATTGTTTCTTTAAAATAGGTGGATTTGCGGATGAAAATTTACCTGCGGACTTGGGCGATAGCCGAGTCTGAGTTTATCACTGTGAGTGAAATATATTAAAATTATTTGTGTACGTTATTTTTATGTAGTAAAGCTTGTTCGTGAAATGAATATTTAAAGTGTTTTCATTTAATGGTTCTCCGAAATAAATGTTTATTACGTATAAATATTTTGTTAAGTTATATTTATTCATTTATGTTCCGTGTCGACTTTAAAATGGTAAAAGAGATGATTGATTTTGAGCATGATTTAAAGTGCATTTATATTAATTTCAAGCATGATTTAAACTATATATATGTTAATTTTGAGCATGATTTAAAGAGTATATGATTTATCTTGAGCATGATTTAAAGTATATATATATTGATTTCGAGCATGATTTAAAGTATATATATATTGATTTCGAGCATGATTTAAAGTATATATATATTGATTTCGATCATGATTTAAAGTTTAAAGCAAATACCCATTCCCTCCAAATAAGATGAGATGAGACGAGATAGCAGGTCTTTAGGGCCCGTCTGAGCACACATATAAGCTTTGGGCCGTGTGTTTGGGCGCTTCACCCTTTGGAGGCATATGCATGCAGACAGATATTGAGATATGATGAGATTTAAATTCGGGTGGTCCGGACATGATGTCGCTAGATAGCACATCATTGCACGTCCATTGAGATCCGGATATGGATTATGATGATAAGCATGAAATAGCACGTCCCCGTCTATCCGTGTAGCTCCGGGCATGATACTCAGATAGTACATCATTGCCGTCCGTTGAGGTCCGGATATGACAAGATTATTCCCCTAGGTATTTGTTTAAGGATAATTATATTACTTCGTATTTGATATTTCAATATGAGATATTTTTCTTGATTTTGTGGCAGTATCAATTATATTTATATTCAGAATATGATTGAAATGAAAGGAATTTTTACATTAAAATAATTAATTGAGAAAAGTAATTATACAAGCGATGCATTTATTTTTACAAGTATTTTATGTTTCAAAAGCTACTATCCACTCACTGAGCTCAGTGAGTTTTTTACTCACTGTATTTTATTATATTTTTTCCTCTCCGGAGATTACAGTGTACAATGATTGACCCAATGATTGTACATATTTGGAGTCATTTTGGCCACGTGAGGTTGTCTGAGGATATAGATAAATTTTTCTTTTGGTTAATGGATAATCATCCCATTTTGGAATTATTCTAGGAATGTGATATAAAAATTAGGAAACGTATGTATTATTGGATATTTTACTGAATGAAACTGATTGAAGTAGTTTGATACATAATAAATTATTTGGGAGTGCTTGTGTTATAATTGCAAGTTTAGGAATGTTATATGTTTAGGGGAGGTTCTACCGAAATTTTCGGTAGAATTCTCATTAATAAGATTTTTAATGTTTGAGTTCAGTTTCTTGAGATAGGTCGCCTCCGGGAATGGAGCGGGTCGTTTCAATGCAGCAGAGTAAACTTTAGTCTCAGCTTGCTACCTTTCAGGCTTAGACATAGTCTTAGCTTGATTTTTTAAGCTCAGACACAATCTCGATTTACTGTATTTCAGCTCAAGCAGCACCGCATTCTTGACCAGCAGCAGCAGATTTTAAATGTCCAGCAGCGCCTTTTCTTAGCCCTTCATGTTCTGCCACCCCGTTCTCCGTCACATCCGTCTCAGTAGCCTCATGGTTTCTATCTTTCTATATTTTGTGCAAATATTTTATGCATTTTCATCATTTTGATATGAATTTATAATTTTATTTATGTGACTTTTAGATATTGGATTTATGATTTATGCTATATTCTTTTATTTTATTCTCGATTTGACTTCATATTTGATGTGTGATGGATGTTGGATATGTTGATTGTGTTGTTCAATTGATGGAGTTCGAATGATTTGAATTTGGTTAACGTTAAAAATGAACATGATTATTTAGAAGTGTAGTAATGAACGTGTCAGTCGTAATTAGATAGACTCGCCATGGGGAGTTCAAGAGCGTCAATTATTTTGCAAGTTCTGAGATTCACTTGTTATTAGAAACGATTCAAATGGAACGTACGTTGTGAAAGTGAGTGCCTCCTCCAGAATATTTTCTCCGTGTTCTCTCAATTGTGAAGCTTCATACAAATTTAACATGCACCTCACATCACTCTTTAATTTGTCCTGAACTTTACAGTCGTAGTCTTTAAATTTATCAAACATATAATAATTTATTCATCATTCATTAATGAATTAATTATATGTTATCAACGAGGTGACATCGATCCATATTATGAAATGCTCACATACAAAAACAAGAAACAATTAAATAAAAATGACTAATTGGGACTGAATCCTTATAGGAAATAGATCAATCTACTCATCTTTGTATGTTAGTGAAGATAAATGTTATAAAATGTTATTTTTTTAGTTCTTACAGTTTGAGCTAATTCAAAATTAGATTGGAACCAATATCAAGCTACTTCCCTTTTGCTTGATTGTGAGTTGGTCTGACGCCCTCCTCATTATAGTCCTAAAATCAATAGTATTTCACAGAATATTGCGATGTGCGATTTGATCAAAATTTTGATTTTACTGATTAAAAATATGAAGTTGTCATCCAGGCAATCGAATTAGGATGCCTTTGAAGGGAAAATAAACTAGGTTTTTCAATTTTTCAATTAAAACCTTTTAGGACCGATCTCATACAACATATAAGAATTAAGTAATCTAGAAATTCATACCTTGATGTTTTGAGAAGATGAACAATTGAGAGTTGTAGATCCGCCTCCAAACGATCTTCCAAGTTATGACTCAAGTTTGATCAACACTGGACGTGTGGGCGTCTGTTTCACCACTCTCCAATTGTAACTGGCTCCTCTTAGATACCTTCTTTATTTTTCTTAGAATCCCTGGGGTTCTCCTCTCCTCTCAATTTAAGAGTATAAAGCCCCTTTTATAATATCTTATGAAAAACCCTAGTATGTTAGGATTAGGATTTCTATTTAAAATAGAATTCCTCTTTTAACTATCTCTCCACTTACCTAAAAGTGGAATGAATGTGTAACAAACTAGGAGACCACCTTGTAAAACATTACAAGCCCCCATTTACACTTTAATATAACATACTAGGCCTTAACAAATATTATAATTATAATTTTCATCTAATATGCCGAGTTTTCTTGCTTTTGGGTCCGAGTGATGGTGTTGTCAATTAAATGAGCTAACTCAGGGATCATTTGGGAACATACAATAGTGGCTACAATAATTAAATTTGTAATTAAACAAATATAATTATTTAATTCCAATTCTACTCCACTATAAGATTGGGCCGACCTCCATAATTGTATGCTCGAATATAATTCATCCAAGCCACATTGATTTCTTTCTTGCACAATCCTTTGTACCACATCGTTAATTTAATTTGATATCTCAACTGTCCAATCAATTTAATTACATCTTTTACTTGATACTTCTTGGTTTTCTCTAATGATCATTTTCAACATACTTATTTATGTTGAGACACTCTGCCGGAGAATTTCTATGATCAATCTTGAAAACCCATCAAGAGATGTGTCGTACAAATTCTATATTGTTAATCTACAATTTCAATACTTGTAATTGCTCCCACTGAGATCTAGGGTAATCTAGACTACATGTGTATGTCATGCCCATTGGTAACTCAAATGAAATAACAACTACAATCATGAAATCATAACTAACTCAAGATTAAGATTACGATGAAATCAATGCCTATGAGATTTAATAAGTCCGGCAGTTATTACTAGGTTAATTAAATCTCATATATGATCCGATTCAATGTAGACAAACTACATCAATAAATTCATATATGATTAAGACAAATCACTCAATGAATTTATTACGGTCTATACCTAAATAAAGTGCTCAACTTTATTTATCAGCTATGAACTTAATTTATTTAATCATAAGATAACTTGTATTTATGTCTTATGCGAATCCACATGGTGATCGCATAAATACATATAATATGATTAAATGGACTTTGCTCAAAATATTAATGCAAAAGATATATGAATAAAATACCTCTTTTATTTTATTAATCAGAAATATTATTTATTACAATAAATATAAATATGCTTTAAAGAGCATATTTTTCCAACAATCTCCCACTAGCTCTCGAAAGCATATTTGGCATCTCGCATGCCCATGGACTCTAAGTGCAAATTAAAAATTTTCCGAGGAATGGCCTTAGTAAAAGGATCCGCCAAGTTTTGTTGTGGCTTAATCCGGGTAACCTACATCACCTCTATGTACTATATCCCTTATGAGATGATACTTCCTTTCAATGTGTTTTTGTTTTTTGTGGTTCCTTGGTTCTTTTGATTGAGCCACTGCACCACTATTGTCACAAAATAATTTAAGTGGTGCACTTGCAGCAGATACCACCTCAAGATCTTGAAGGAACTTGCGGAGCCATCCAGCTTCTTTTGCGACCACGATGCGACCACATATTCGACTACATTGTGGAGTCTGCGATACAGGATTGTTTCACACTCCTCCAACTAATAGCTCCACTTCCTAATGTAAACACATAGCTAGAAGTAGACTTTCTAGAATCCTTATCTGACATAAAGTCAGAATCAGTATAACCTACTGGGGTAAGTTCATCACCAGAATATATAAGCATATAATCCTTAGTTCTTTTCGAGATACTTCATTATGTGCTGGCAGCGATCCGATGTTCGAGTCCGAGATTAGATTGATATCCGCTAACCATCCCAACATGCAAAACATATATACGGTCTAGTGCAAAGCATGGCATACATGAGACTTCCACGACTTGGCGTAGGGAACTCGTCTCATTTTCTCTATCTCCTCGGATGTTTTGGGTGATTGATCTTTAGAGAATAAAATTCCATGTCCGAATGGTAACAAACCGGTCTTGGAATTTTCCATGCTAAATCTAGCTAATATTTTATCGATATAGACCTTTTGAGATAAAGCTATCGTTTTATTCTTCGGTCTCGTAGTAACTTGATACCGAGAATATAACTAGCTTCTCCTAGATCTTTCATATCAAATTGTTTTGCTAGCCAACTCTTTATAGTAGTCAATACTCCTTCATCGTTTCCGATAGGGAGAATATCATCTACATAAAGAATTAGGAAGGCTCTGATTTTCCACGAATTTTCTTATACACACACGGTTCATCAATATTACGAATGAATCCAAACGATTTTATCGCTTGATCAAATCGATGTTCCATGACCGGGATGCTTGCTTGATCCATAGATGGATCTACGTAACTTGCATACCATGTGTTCTTGGCCTTTTGTATGAATCCATCCGGTTCTTTGCATAAAGATGTCTTCATTAAGATGCCCATTAAGAAAGGCGATCTTGACATCCATTTGCCAAATTTCATAATCTAGCCTGCTATGACGATAGAGGCGAGATTCGATGGATTTAAGCATAGCAACCGGAGAAAATGTTTCCTCATAATCAATTCCCTCCTTTTGAGTGAACCCTTTGGCTACTAATCTTGCTTTGAATGTTTCTATCCTTCCATCTACTCCTCTTTTCCTCTTGTAGATTCACTTGCATCCAATAGGTTTTACCCCATTTAGTGCCTCTATAAGCTCCGGACATTATTGGAATACATAGATTCCATTTCTTGATTCATAGCCCTTTCCAATGTTCAACATCACTATCTATTAGAGCTTCATTGTAACTAGTGGGATCTTGTACATGTTCATCCGAGATTTCCATATAGGTTTCTCCCGATAACATATATCTTCTTTGGTAACCTAGTTACCCTCCCACTTCTGACGAGGTTCTAAAAATGATGTACTGTTCGGGGATAATCCTTTGTTGATCAGATTGTTGCTCTTCGTTACGTTACGAAGCGGTGTTGAAAGTCGAGTATCAATTTGATCACTTGACGATTCTTCAAGTATTACCTTACTCTTAGGTGTGAAGTTTTTCATATAGTCTTCCTCGAGGGAAGTAAAATGTGTGCTCACAATTACCTTCCTATCTTGAGGACTATAAAATAAACCCCCTTGTTCCTTTGGGATACCCCACAAACATGCAAACCTCGGGCGTGAATCCATCTTGTCTGCCTTTGATTTCAGCACATGTGCTGGTGATCCCCAAATACGGACATGACGTAAACTTGGTTTACGACCTGACCATAATTCTATTGGGGTTTTAGGTACTGATTTAGATGGAACTAAGTTCAAAAGGTAAACTGCAGTATCTAGTGCTAGTCCCCAAAAAGAGATAGGTAATTTCGAATAACTAAGCATAGAGCTCACCATATCCAAAAGAGTTCTATTTCTTCTTTCAGCTACCCCATTTTGTTGTGGTGTTCCTGGGGCATTCAACTGAGATATAATTCCATTTTCAACTAGATACTCTTTAAATTCTCCGGAGAGATATTCACCACATCGATCTGATCGAAGTTTCTTTATGTTTTTATCTAATTGCTTTTCTGTCTCAGCCTTATACTATTTGAATTTCTCAAGAGCTTCAGACTTATGACGCATCAGATAAACATAACCAAATCTTGAGTAGTCATCAGTGAAAGTGATGAAGTACTCATAGCCTCCTCGAGCTTGTACATTGATTGGTCCACGTACATCCGTAGTACCAATTCAAGTGGTACTTGTTACGCACTCCTTTGGTCGAGAATGGCCTTTTGGTCATTTTTCCTTCAAGCGGGATTCATAGAGTGGCAATGATTCATTTTCTAATGGACCCAAGAGCCCATCTTTGATCATTCTCTATGTATCCTATTTTGGTTTATATGACCTAAGCGTAAATGCCAGAGGTAGCACTGGTTGGAAGAAATCTTTCTTTTCTTAGATAAATGCGTATGCTCAATTCTTCGTGTCATGCATAGAAAGGATCATAGGACTCGAATGATATAAATTATCTTCCGATGTACCGGAACAAATAAGTCTATTTTTGAATAAAATAGAAGCGAGGATCCAAAATTTACTGATATACCCTTGCTTTGACAAACAAGCTCACTGAAATTAAATTCCTCTTAATATCTAGAACATAAAGACAATTATTCAAAACTAAAGTCTTATTATTGAAAGATAATAAAAGCAGATCCAGGTCTTTTCTAGCGACACGAACTGTCTCGTCCCAAGCTGCGGTTTACGCTTCCTTCACTTAGTTTCCTGGTTTCCGAAACCAAAAAGTGAATTACAAATATGATTAGTTGCTCCTGAATCCAACACCCATGTGTCAATTGGATTACGAACTAAACGAGCCTCGATAACAAAAGATTACCCATACATGATTTTACAATCTTTGGGCAATCCTTTTCCGAGTGACCCTACGTCACATTTAAAGCACTTGCCTCTAGGCTTGCCATCTTGTTTTGTAGACAATTTCTTCTTCCAGGTTTCTTCTTTTACCTTTGCCTTTTGGCTTAGGCCTAAAGAATTATTTTCAACAATATTTATGCTTCCCGAGATTTCTCAGTACGATAGATCTCTTGTTGAGAATGGAGTTCGTTCATCAATTTTGTTAAGGTCATGTTTCTTTTGTTCATATTATAATTGACCTTAAACTCTTTGAATGTATCTGGTAGAGATTCTAGCACCATATCAATTTTTGAGTTGTCATCGATTTGTGCTCCCTGAATCTCGGCCTCATTCAAATAGTCCATCATTTTGAGGACATGATCACGAACTCTTGTGCCTTTCCCCATTTTACTATTCATAATACCCTTCAATCTTGCTTGTCTCGCGAGGCGAGTACTCGCTCAAACATCTCTTGAAGACTATCCATTATTTCGATAGCGGTTTCCAAATTCGATGTTTGGTGCGAGAATATTAGAAATTGAGGCTAAAATATAGCATTTAGCCATTTCATTGGCCTTTGCCATTTCTCATAAAGCCTCTTCTCATTTCTATGAGCATTCTCCGGTGGTATCGGAGCACGCACTGGGTTAAGACATATTTATAATTTTCAGTGATCGGGACAATATATAGATTTCTTTTCCAATCTATATAATTCTACTCGATAAGTTTGTTTTGATTCGGAATAATAGTAAGTGGGCTTAAGGAAGACATTTACGAAAAATAAAACATCCATGCATTAATATATGGAAATAATATTCACAACAAAAATCTAAAAATGCAAAAATCATAAATGCATTTTATTTTATTATAACGATAATCTAGATCTTGCTTTGGCAAGCTATCCAGTTGGGAAGTCATGCCGCCACTTACTGGACCCAATTAACTATTAGATTATTTACTTTCATGTCGTAACATGATAAATAACTATCGTTATCCTTTTAAGGCCAAAATTTTGTTAATGAGGCTTCGTTGGGAAGGTTAATAACAAATTTTGTTGAGTGTATAACCATTGTTTCAATCTACGTATTTCTCATATCATGTAGCCACTGGTTGGGGTGATCAACAGATTGAAAAATATTTCGATTTTATCTTTAAAGAAGTTCATCGAATAAAATGTCTAATATATATACCATTCGTAGGGAGCATCACCGTATCGTGAAGTCGAGGTATATATATAATTTTATTATTGAACTAACAATGGAGCCGTGGGAAAATTATCTTGAATTTTCCCTCCCACTCAATATTTTAAAGTTTGGTTTTTCCTTTAAATCATACATATATTGTTAATTGCATGCTTCCTATAATATTATCTAAGTGATATCTTATATTATTAAGCATTTGCAAATCTCAAATAATATGCATGAATTCATGTTATATGAATGACATATATTATTATGCGTAGAGTGACACTCACCTATACTATATGACATATTATCATGGTATGTTCGCATCCAAAAACACAACATATAGAAAATTTATATAATCTCAATTTATGGTTTTCTAATAAAATATTAACCCTAAGCCTAATCTTCATTGGAGCTTCATGTCAATATCTTCTTCTCTTGGATAATCTTTGTTGATGACATTTGGTTAATATAGAACTTTAAATTTATTATTGGTCCAAATTTTAATTTTAAAGAAAATAAAATAAAATTTTAAATAAAAATTTTGGACCAAAAATAAATTTAATTTGTTCAACTATATCCATGCATTTTAATCCATTAAGCTCAAATTTTATTGGACTTAAAACTAGGATTTACTAAGCTCAAAAATCGTTTCGTGACTTAAATGCATATAGTATATTAATTTTGGCCCAACAGAAATTATGCAGTACTTTAGGGACTTAAGTGATATTCACCACTCAAAAACCCTAACTGCATTCTTTTCTCTCCGCCGCCATCAACAAAAACCCAGATCTTTCGGTTGTCTTTTCTCTGGCGAGTTCTCGCCGCTGTCAGGCCGGATAAACGCCCCTGTCGGCGTCGAACATCCGATGCTGCTGCTGCCGTGTGAGGAAGATTGCTGCTGCTGCTGCGCTCGCGAGACCTGCTACTGCCACGCGAGGACTGCTGCCGCTGCTCTGCCTGCGCGAGGCCTGTTGCTGCCGATGCTGCAGCGCGAGCCTGCTGCCTGCGCAAGCCACGTCTGCTTTCTGCAGCGCGCGCGGGCCAGCTGTTGCGCAAGCAGCGTCCAGGAGCCTACTGCTACGCGCCCGTCCTGCTGCGAAAGCAGCGCGCGCGAGCATGCTGCTGGCTGCCTAACGCGCGGTCTGCGCGCTGCGGGCTGTCTTCCGCGCGCGCGATACTACTCCGAAAAATCCCTTTTTTTTATTTTACTGATTCCAATCTAATGCTTGATAAAATAATTTTGAAACATAAAATTAAATCAAAAGGGAAACATGGTGATAATAAACCACCCCTTTTATTACATATCCAAAATAAAATACAAACAAATCTCTAACCATAAATTGAGACAATCCAAGCGTCTTTATTCATATATTAACAAATAATATATATCTAAATAAATTGTCTGACTCTAATGCATAATTAACAAGATAGATTTCTTACCTAATTCTTATATATTATAATGAGATGGCTCGATACCAATTGAAGGGAAAATAAACTAGGTTTTCAATTTTCAATTAAAACCTTTTAGGACCGATCTCATACTGACATATAAGAATTAAGTAATCTAGAAATTCATACGTCGATGTTTTGAGAAGATAAACAATTGAGAGTTGTAGATCCGCCTCCAAACGATCTTCCAAGTTATGACTCAAGTTTGATCAACACTTGGACGTGTGGCGTCTGTTTCACCCTCCCCAATTATAGCTGGCTCCTCTTAGATACCTTGCTTTATTTTTCTTAGAATCCCGGGGTTCTCCTCTCCTCTCAATTTAAGAGTATAAAGCGCTTTTATAATATCTTATGAAAACCCTAGTATGTTAGGATTAGGATTTCTATTTAAAATAGAATTCCTCTTTAACTATCTCTCAACTTACCAAAAGTGGAATGGATATGTAACAAACTAGGAGACCAGCCTAGTAAAGCATTCATGCTCCATTTACTGCTTTAATATAACATACTGAGGCTTAACAAATATTATAATTATAATTTTCATCTAATATGCCAGGTTTTACTTGCTTTTGGGTCAGATGATGGTGTTGTCGATTAAATGAAGCTAACTCGGGGATCATTTGGGAACATACTAATAGTGGCTACTAATAATTAAATTTGTAATTAAACAAAATTAATTATTTAATTCCAATTCTACTCCACTATAAGATTGGGCCGACTTCCATAATTGTATGCTCGAATATAATTACCCAAGCCACATTGATTTCTTTCTTGCACAATCCTTTGTACCACATCGTTAATTTAAATTGATATCTCAACTGTCCAATCAATTTAATTACATCTTTTCCTTGATACTTCTCGGTTTTCTCTAATGATCATTTTCAACATACTTATTTATGTTGAGACACTCTGCAGGAGAATTTCTATGATCAATCTTGAAAGCCCATCGAGAGATGTATCGTACAAATTCTATATTGTTAATCTACAATTTCAATACTTGTAATTGCTCCCACCAAGATCTCGGGTAATCTAGACTACATGTGTATGTCATGCCCATTGGTAACTCAAATGAAATAACAACTACAATCATGAAATCATAACTAACTCAAGATTAAGATTACGATGAAATCAATGCCTATGAGATTTAATAAGTCGGCGAGTTATTACTAGGTTAATTAAATCTCATATATGATCCGATTCAATGTAGACAAACTACATAAATAAATTCATATATGATTAAGACAAATCACTCAATGAATTTATTACGAGTCTATACCTAAATAAAGTGCCCAACTTTATTTATCAGCTATGAACTTAACTTATTTAATCATAAGATAACTTGTATTTATGTCTTCTGCGAATCCACATGGTGATCGCATAAATACATATAATATGATTAAATGGACTTTGCTCAAAATATTAATGCAAAAGATATATGAATAAAATACCTCTTTTATTTTATTAATCAGAAATATTATTTATTACAATAAATATAAATATGCTTTAAAGAGCATATTTTTCCAACAGCCTTGAACCTAACCTGTCTCTTGGGAAGAGTTATATGAAGCTCCGATTAAAAAATAAGAGCAACACTATACAAGTTATAGTCTCCATAAGAGGCCAGGTTAGGTCGAGCTTCAAAAATATGAATTAATATCTGTCTCATAGTGATAAGACACACCAAGACGGCATAGTGAGTTGATTAAACTAACTTCTGAAGGGAATAAAACTAGGTTTTCCAGTTTTTCAATTAAAACCTTTTAAGACCGATCTCATACAACATATAAGAATTAAGTAATCTAGAAATTAATACCTTGATGTTTTGAGAAGATGAACAATTGAGAGTTGTAGATCCGCCTCCAAACGATCTTCCGGACTATGACTCAAGTTTGATCAATCTCGAGCGTGTGAGCATCTGTTTCACTACTCCTCAATTGTAACTGACTCCTCTTAGATGCCTTCTTTATTTTTTTATAAAATCCTGAAGTTCTCCTCTTCTTTTTATTTAAGAGAATAATACTCCTTTTATAATATCTTATGAAAAACCCTAGTATATTAGGATTAGAATTAGGATATCTATTTAAAATATAATTATTCTTTTAACTCTCTCTCCACTTACGTAAAAGTAGAAGGAATGTGTAACTAACTAGGAAACCACCTTGTAAAATATTTACAAGCTCTCATTTACACTTAAATATAACATACTAGGTTTTAACAAATATTATAATTATGATTTTCATCTAATATGCCAGTTTTTCTTACTTTTGGGTCTTGTGATGGTGTTGTTAATTAAATGAGCTAACCCGGAGATCATTTGGGAACATACAATAGTGGCTATAATAATTAAATTTGTAATTAAACAAATATAATTATTTAATTCCAATTCTACTCTACTATAAGATTGGAACTGACCTCCATAATTGTATACTCAAATATAATTCGCCCAAGCCACATTGATTTATTACTGCACAATCCTTTGTACCACATCGTTAATTTAAGTTGATATCTCAACTGTCCAATTAATTTAATTACATCTTGTTCCTTGATACTTACTGGTTTTCTCTAATGATCATTTTCAACATACTTATTAATGTTGAGACACTCTGGCTAGAGCATTCTATGATCAAGTACTGAAAACCCATCAAGAGATGTGTCGTACAAATTCTATATTGTTAATCTACAATTTCAATACTTATAATTGCTCCCACCAAGATACTGGGTAATCTAGACTACATGTGTATGTCGTGCCCATTGGTAACTCAAATGAAATAACAATTACAATTATGAAATCATAACTAACTCAAGATTAAGATTACAGTAAATCAATGCCTATGAGATTTAATAAGTCTGACAATTATTACTACGTTAATTAAATCTCAGATGTGATCTAGTTCAATGTAGACATACTATATCAATAAATTCATACATGATTAAAACAAATCACTCAATAAATTCATTACAGTCTATACCTAAATAAAGTGTCCAACTTTATTTGTCAACTGCGAACTTTATTTAATCATAAGATAACTTGTATTTATGTATTCTGCGAATTCACAAGATGATCGCATAAATACATATAATATAATTAAATAGATTTTTCTCAAAATATTAATACAATTCAAAATATCTGAATAAATACTTAAAATATTTTATTAATTAAAAAATTAATATGTTTTAATGAACACATAATCCCAACAAGTTCCTCCACGTGATCTTTGGTTGAAGTTGCAGTTAGCATTTCCCTAACCTCGTCTTTTACCTCTTCAATCAGCTTGTCAACTGATTCAATAAGTTCCCGCATAGGTATGCAAACAATGATCAAGTAAAACGTATCTGCTGCTACTCTACATCGGAAAAGGATAGTTACACCCCTGTAGTTCGGCAATGTGGTCAAGGATACGCATTTATTTTCATAAAGAATAATAATATATTCTAGCAGTTGTAAAAAATATATTTTTGTATAAAATGAATTAATAAAGTATATTACAAGAAAAAGTGACAGTCTCCTGTACGACGGTTTTGGTCTACCATAAATTTATGATATAACTGTGATATAAACTTTGTTTAGCAATAAAATATGATAGGTTGGTAGATTTTTTTAACTATCGAGAACTTATGATTGATTTTTTTATTTTGACTATAATTTTGTTGTTTGACTGTATTTTTAAATTATTTTATTACAAAAAATTAATAATAAAAAATTTATAAATAAAAAATAAAAATAAAATGACGATGTCTGGCTTAGCTAAAACGACATCGTTTCATAGCAGCCACTTAAAAATAATAATTTCAATATGAGGGTAAAACGATTTTTTTTTTTTTTAAAACGTGGTGGCTTACAAACGAAACCACCGTTGTCAAACACTCAAGCTCAAACTCCACTCTGAAAAACGAAGCCCCACACTGCCTTTAATTCAAATCCTTCTCCGTCGTTGCTCTTTGCCGCGCTGGAGTCATTGCTAAACCCTTCTCTGACCGAATAAGACCCAAACCCCAGTTGCTGAAGAAAACCCAAATTGTCCCTAGTTGATGAAATCAAAACCTTCACTCGCCGTCGCTTTAAGGAAATCCTAATCGTTGCATCATTCGCTGTTTCACCCATGGTTCGTGAAGCTGTGCCGCTCTCTCACTGAAAAAAAAACAAAATCTGTTGCTCGAAGTTCAATTCTCTCTATCGTTGTTGAAGAAACCAGGTGAGTCGCTCGCTACTGCTATTCATTCATGGTTAGCGAAGGTTTTAATTTTTATTTTTGATTTTGAAATAAAAAAAATATTAATTTTTGTTCAGATGGTACTGCATATATCTTGGGGAAATTGGATTTTATTTTAATGGTGTTTTATAGTTGCTCGATACTTTTATTGTGTAAATTTGTAGTTATTTTTGTTGGTTTTGATAGGCAGTGTCTGGTGGAAGGCAATGATTCAGTGTAAATTTCCACCTTTTGTTTAGAATGATTAAAGGTTTGGTGTTCATTTCATTTCTTACTCTCTGCATCACTTTGATTGCTCTCCCTCATATGACCTCCAAAGGTATCTTGCTGTGTGTTGATGCAGCTTTTCCCGCGTGCCTCAACAGTGCTTCGAACCTTTCCACAGTGTCTCCCAACAGCTCGAGCAGAACTGTCTGAACCTTATGCTCGCGGGTTCAAACAGTACCTCGATCCTTACGCTTCGCGATAAGCTAGATCTCGAGCGGGATAGCCTCCTTCGTCCTGTTCACTGTCTTCTTGAGCGGTGATCTCCGGACCTGTACTCACGAGAACCGGTCGGGGTCGCAGGCGTGTCCGCGAAAACCTCCGACGATCAAGTCGATGATCGGGTTTCTTTTTGGTATCTCCTTAGTGAGGAGACCGGAAAGATGAAAGGGGTATTATATCGCCCCCTTTTTGGATAAGTATGGTCTTTTTAGAGAATCGGATGAGAGAAATTTAGAAAGGAAGAACTCGTTGTCCATTCTGAGAGAATCCAACTTCTCTTTTTGTGAATTCGAAATGCCAACCCTTGTGCCGTTCTCCTTCGTTTCCTTTTATACTCTGTTTTTCCCGCTTTTTTCCTTTCCAGGCTGTCCACTCGCTGTTCACTCCCACGCTAATGGTATCTGGGTCCCTCTGACAGTCAGGTTTGGCGGAATATTCCCTAGGGATGAGCGGCTGTTCCCTTAGTCCGATGCACGTGGCCAGATCACCATGTCGGGCAAGCGTGCAGGGAATGATGACACCTTGGTGGCACGTGCCGACCACCGACAACAGTGTCATCTCTCCACCATGTGGGACCCTTGTCAGACATCAAAAGGTGTGCCAGGATTCTGAGATAACGGGTCGGGTTGTCCTAGGTCGGGTTTTGTCCAGCTGTGCTCGTGGATCTCTGCGAGCAGGAGCGATGTGCTCGACTCTCGACCTGACCTTGACCAGCTTTGACCAGAAGGATGACCTCGAGCAGGCGAGGAGCTCCCGACCTTGACCAGAGGGGTTGCTCGGGCTAGGTTACCATCAGGAGTCTTGCTTGAGCCGGAAGGGCTTCGAGGGGTTTGTCTGATATTTACCCCATAAACCAGGAAGGGCTTTTAGGGGCCTGTCTGATATTTTACCCAAACACCGTGTATACTCACATTCATGCCAATAGGATGGGGATTACTACTGTCGGTGACTGTGAATCATCTAATTAATTAAACCACCGTAATTAATTGGCAATATTGTTTATCACTAGGGCTTTTCTGGTAACCAACTTTTTTTCATTTTGTAGATGCATGGAACTATATATATAGATCGCACAAGCTTGTAAGCCAGTGATATAACATAGTGAAATTTGGGGATCAGTTAGGACACTTGCTCATGTGTATGAAATGGTGATGGGATTGCTTCTATTCAACCCTGTTACGTTCTTGGTGTGGTTTCCATTTGTTTCAGAATTACAAACAAAAATGTTGTTCAACCAAGCATTCACTAAAGGTTTACAGATTTCTCGTATTCTTGGAGGACAGAGGAAGGAGAAGGATACGTCCTCCAAAAGTAAGGAATAATTGCATGCATACATAAATATATCCATCATCCCAATCAATCAATCTTGTAATTTTGTGTGTGTGTGATGATCACATGCATCCACAAGTATTTATATTATAATTACAATTTTATCAACAATAGTTCTAGTACTCCAGCTATCTTGTAAAAGTAGATACATATAGCTGAAATGACTTTAGCCTGTGTTAATAAATAAATAAGCTTGTTATCTTGAAATCATAGAAGAACACGAACTGAGGAATTAAATCTTGAGCACATGTTGTATTTCTTTGAAGTTTCTAATTAATCTCTTATTATTATTAATTATAATTCTTTTTATCTAGTTAAGCAACTTAATTGGAGAGAAGTTTAATTATTTGTAATGCTGTTACTGCATGCTTGAGGACGAGGAGAGCCTGATCATTTCTCTTTAATTTGTGCAGATAATTAAGATAAAAAATATTGATGCATGTATGTGTGATCAGTAGATTTATAATGTGTGTATATATGTAATAATATCCCCAACAGAGGAAGAGACACGATTACACACTCGCTGGCCATCTTTCCTGCATGTTGTACCTTCTTGGATGACTAATCGATTAAAACTGATTTTGGTCTTTACATCATCCAATATTTATCAAGCTCCCTTGATTGGAAATATGAAAATGTTGTGCTGAATCAGAAAGTTGATCCTGTTGTTTACCGGGATCCTTACCTTCAAATGACACTGACATTTTCTTCAAAACACGTACTATCTGCATTCTGTTACTCCTGAATTTAATCTCCAATATCTTGTATTATATAATTACTATCTGAGTGTGTCTGACTGCTTCAGGTATGACTTTGGATACTTAAGAGATACCCAAAAAACAAAAGATAAATAAAAAAAGAAAGTCACCAAATAGGAAATAGATAGTAATGGAATACAAATTGACTTATGGGTCCTGAGGATGCATATCTTGTTTGATACTGTGTGCTTTTGCTTGATTGGAAGTAATGAATTTGGCTAGTATCTCTTTTTGAGACTTAACCACATGTGTGAGATAATTACAAGTTGTAGTTGATGATAAAGCTCTGGAGTAGATTTTCTGATTGCTAGTCGATTCTAATGGTAAGATATAAAGGAATTGTGCAAGAGGTTGTGGTTCTAATTCCACCTTATTAAGTAGCACTAATGTATTGGTTTAAAGAAACTTTTTATGCTTGCTTTTAATTAATAACTAACTATTGTCCTCTTAGTAAGGTTTAAAGAAAAGAAAAAATGTCTACATACATAATATAAATGTGTTTCAATATTTTATTTCATTTCCTCTGTTTTAGAAGCACTCAAAATGAACTATGAGACAGTAACTTTTGATGACTGTGAGGGTCTAACCATTTTTCTGACTGAACTATTAACTTGATCAAATAAATCCAACTAGGAATAAAGCTATTTGTAGTTGAATATGATATATGTAAGAGGCTGGCCAACCATCTTCCTTGAATTTGTGGATACCAATGTGGACATATTCAAATGGTGCCAAGGCAAACATTAAATGGTCAGAGTTTGTCTCTACCAGCTGGAGGTGTGGAAACATCATAATTTCTTTAATCATTTTTAGTGCCTTACTTCAGGGAAGGGAAAAAAAGGGTCCTGCCTTGTTTTTCACTGAATATTTTCATATTCTAGTATTACTTGTATCTTTTCCTTTTTTTGAAAACATTGTTCTTAATATTTTCATGTGTAAATGCTAATTTTTCACTTGATATTTTCAATTGATGAAATGGGATACATTTTACTTGGATTTGGAGTTCTTGGATTTCTTTACTGAAAAAGGACTACAGTTTGCATAGCTTTGGTCTTGGATGTTCTTTGAATCTTCGAGTACTTTGCTTTGGCTTTGGATTGGCCTTTGTTGGCTATTGGCTTGACTTTGAAATATTGATTAATTAATAAATTGTAAAGTTTGAATTGTTTGTTTTAAAAATTTAGAAGTACTTTGCATATTTTTATGGATAATAAAGTTTAATAATTTGGTTCATTGGTTTGGATTTGATTGCATTTATTAACTTATTTTCTTTCATTTAAATTTTATAATTTCAAATTTAAATTGAGGAAGCTAAAATTATATAATTTTTTATTTTTAATTAATAAATAATCTATTTTTTAAAAAAATTGTTATAGAAAATGCTAATCGAAACATATGACTCACAATTTTTATCCAAAAATAACAATTACAATTCTAACTTCGTAAAATTTAAAATTTCAGCCAAAGCTTGTTATAAGAAAAAAAAAAAAAGAAATTTTAAAAAATCAATTTCCATCCCATAAGTAGTTTAATAGAATTATGATAGTAAAATTTATTATGGTTTCATTTGTCATCTTTTCTCAGTCTGACTACAATGTCTCTGCCCCTTAAGTTGACAGCTTTTATTTGTCATTATAAGTTTTTTTTTTTTCTTGTAGTAGTACTTTGCATGAATGGATTGGTTGAAAAATAAAAACTCTTATGAAAATAATTATGTGGGTAATGTGGGAGCTGCCTACCTTACATGATGTGCAAGTAGGGATGGTAAAAAACTTAGTTTTGATTTTAGCTTGATTAGTTCGGTCCTTATTTTTAGGGCTTGGGCCCGAATTTAAGGGTTCGGGCTCGAGCTTATATATATCAAGTTCTTTAAATTCGAGCCAGGACTCGGACTTTATATAGCCCAGCCCTCTCCGGCTCGATCCTGACTTTAAAAAAAAAAATTAAACGTATGTCCATAAGTATTGGAATAATTTTTTTTTTCTTCATGTTGGATTGTGAATTGTCATTTTTAAACTAAAGAACTTCTTGTTTAAATTGTGTAATCGAATTATGTGTTTTTATTTGTTTGTTAAATTAATGAACTCTTTAGTTGGATTATTGAATTAAATTTTATTTTTATTTGAATTAGATCTAATTTTTGTTTGTGTTTAATTATTTATATAATTTATGGTAAAGATGTTGATTAGAATAATTTTTATATTTATGTTGTTTTAATAAGGTTTTAAAGTTTTTAAATATTAATATATTATGATATTTTAAATTGAAATTTTTTAAATATTAAAAAAATTTTGATTGGGCCCGGACAAAGTCCGAGCCCGGCCCTGACCCTTTGAATAGTCGGGCTTTTATAGGACTCAGACTTATGTTTGTAATGTCGGGCTCGGGCTCGGGCTCGGGCTTGGCCAAGGCCTGTCCTGGCCCGGCCCATTGCCATCCCTAACTGCAAGGTGTAGCTCCTCGCACCGACTATGGGTTTCACTTAGGCCCACAGCAAGGCACTATTTATATGAGGGGCTGCACCTTAGGGTTGTTGTAAGGCAGCCCCCTTCGGATAATGTGATACCTTTATTCAACTAGCACTAGATGACAAATATTTTATGATAAATTATGAGAAAATGACCTTATATCATGAACACATGACAGCTTTGTGATAGATTTTAGGTCTATCAAGAATTCATGATCTATCGGTGACAAATTTTTTGTTTATAAAAATTTATAATATACTCGAACAGATCTTAATGTATAATATAAGATTTTAATGTTTATTTTATTGTAACACATTTGACCCAAATTTATTTTATTATTTTTTAAAGAGATATTTTTTTTGAGTGCGTGAGGAAGTTACCATTTCTACAAGTTGAAACAGTGGCATTTTACTTATTAATTAAAAATATTAATTATTTTAATTTAAAATTTGTAGAAGAAAACTAAACCGAATGCATAGTTTACGGTACTTATTAAACTTAATTTTTCCAAGTGTTGAACTTATTAAACTCTCACACACACACTTAGAAATCAGGAAACATAAATGCTCTCTAACTCATTCTCACTAGTAGAAAAATGACTTTTACTAACATTAGGCTACTGATACAATGTTAAAAAATGTAAATATTAGATACATAAGCAGTTTTTGGGGAAATTGACAGAAATAACCTCAAATTATTTATAATCGCGCTCACTGGTGCGACGAGTGTGCACCTGTCGCACCAAGCCTATCGCACCAAATTTCTAGGTTGTAGTTTCTGAAATTTAGTGCGACATGATGCCTTTCACACAAGTTTTATGTGACGACGTGCCTGTTGTACCAAATTCTTGTGTTGCACTTTCTGAAATTTGGTGCAACAGGATGCCTGTCGAAGAAGTTTTGTGCGACGAGGTTCCTGTCACACTAAATTCTTGCATTACAGTTTCTAGAATTTGATGCGATAGGGTGCCTGTCATATAAGTTTTGTGCGACGGTGTGCCTGTCACACCAAATTCCTTGTTACACGCTCTTTGGAATTTTGTGCGACATTGTACCTGTCACACAGAATTTGCGCGATAGTGTGCCTATTGTACTAAATTTTAATGTTGCTAATAATTTTTTTTAATTTATCATAGATTTTTTAAAATCTTTTAAATTATATAATTGTAATTTAATAATATTATATTTGTAACAGAAACATGATAGATTCTAAGTATGTACCAGGCATGATGCAGATACCTTGCACTAATCATTTTCTTGGGTTTATTACAAGTATGTGTAAATTAAATACAGTCATAAAAGCTATTGAGGGAAAGTTAACAAAACGACAGTTGCAATTATTCAAAAAAGATTTATTTAAGCATTTCTTGGAGTGTCGAAGCTTTCCATTCAGTAGCGTCATTATGTATAATTTATTGCTTAGTTAAGTGGCTTGTAATGAGAGAGATCAGTTATGGTTTAAAATTGGTGAGCATTTGATACGCTTATCAATTGGAGAGTGGTGTTTAGTTAAGAGACTTCCCAAAATGGTAAAAAAGAATCATATGCTGCTTAATTCGTATTCTGATGGTTTGTTTCACAATTTAAATTTTGGCGATTTCGATGAAAGATTTGGTAACTTAAGCTTTGACGCTAGGGACGACATTGATGCAGTAAAGATTACACTCTTTTATTTTGCAGGCAGAGTACTAAATAGAAGAAAAGTTCATAGTCAGATCAATTTCTCATTGCTTAACGAGGTGGATGACATTGATCACTTTCGAAACCGTCCATGGGTTCGTTTGTCATGGAAAATGAAATACAACAGTCTTGGCAATGCACTCGTATGGTAAAATGGAGAAATTTAAGAAGAATCGCTTGGAAAAGCCAAATCATAACATTGAAAAATACAATGTTTACGACTTACATATGGAGTTTAGGTAGGGCTGGGCAATTTCGGGTTTGGGTCGGGTTCGGGTCGACCCGATCGGATATAGGGTAAATCGGGTAGTCGAAAATTGGACCTGATCTTAACCCGAAATGCAAACCCGATCCGATCCAATCCGAATTGAATTCGGATCGGATTTAAAAAATTTGTTAGGATCGGGTTAAGGTCGGGTTAAATTTGGGTCAATTCGGGTAAAAGCGTGTTAGGGTCGGGTTAATTCGAGTCGATTCGGATAAAATTTAGTTAGGTTCGGGTAGGTAGGATTAATTCAGGTCGGTTCGGGTAAAATTTAGTGGGTTCGGGTTGGGTAAAATCCAGTTTATAGATTTTAAATTTTTTTTCTTTTTTACTTTTTTTTTAGGTTTACCCGATCTGAACACAACCCGATCGGGTTTCACAAATTTAATCCGATCGGGTTATGTCACTCATCCAAATCGATCTTAACCCGAATTTCTTAGGGTCGGTTCGGGTAGGGTCGGGTCGGGTCGGATATTTTGCCCACCCCTATGTTTAGGTATGTTAAGATCGTGCTGTATTTAAATTATTTTGTTCGATAATTAGCTTGATAATAGTGAATGTTTAATACAGTTTTAATATTCTCACTTTAATTATTGTAGGCATGGATGTTCGAAGTGATTAGAGGGCTGCCATCAAAGTGGGTCGTGAAAACCAAAAAGAAGATTCCATGCATTGTGCAATGAAGCTTATTGCTTCCTCCAAAATAAATTTCACTGAGGTTTATTCATTGTTCAATGATAACTCTCGTTTTGTAAGTAATGTATATTGATAATTGTATATTACTATTTTTCATATTACTAAATAATACTATATGGTTATACTAACCTAAAATTTAGGTTAAATTATCGTAGGAAAATTTTTTACAAACCATCGAGCTGAACTCAAAGGAGAAAGTACAAAAATATTAGCAGACTGTAAAAGATTATGTTCCATATATCCCAAGTTGGGTTTATAATGTGAGCATCTTCTAGTACTTCATACTAGATGATTACAAAATGCTCTTTGTTTAGTAAATTATTTACCTATTTTAAATGTTACTTTGTGCAGCATCAACCATCCGTCAACGCACCTTTCATTGTAAAGCAAGCAGAGGAGAATCAAAATACCGTGAGTGCTGCTAGCCGAACACTAGAGCTGTAAAATTTTGTTCAGCATGAGCTTCCTGTAGATAACCATAATGAGCAAACACACTAATCCAATGAGATTTATTTATTTATTTATATATTTATACTTATATTTTTTTATTCAAAACAGTCGAGGACAAAGTCTAATAATGATTATATTATTTGATGGATGGACAAGATTGATTGTTCTATGTGTGAATTGAAGTCGGCTTTTGAGGAAGAGCGTAAAGAATATAAAGAATTTAGAGAAGCGGTGATGGTATTTATTAGTTCATATACTGAACACTCACACGGTCATTCTCCGACTATACATTTGTATACGGTGAGCAAATTTAACAGTTAACTATTGCGTTATTTTAGCTTTTAATCTGATGTTTATTAAATATGTTCATCCTGACAAACAGATAGGTCCCAGATGGTTGCAGAGTGTATGCTGACGTGGAGAACCAGAATATTTCAATTCCTATGTCGTTGTATAGCTTTTATGGGGATGTCAGCGGAGAGAGTGTGCAGATCCTTAAGGAAGCGCCGCCGGATATTAGTAAGTTTGGCCATCCATACAGACGATCTTATGTCTTTAATAGTCCATATTTGATTCTGTCATTCAAGCGAGGGAGAAACATTAATCCTCTATCTACACTCCAACTAATGGATCATCAGATCGACGAACGAACTAGCATAGATATAAATCTACTTCGAGGATTGTAAGATACAAGTGTATGCAATGAGTTCGACCAGTGGTTTGCAGGTAACATCACAGTGGATCGTTCAGTCCCATACTCGCACTCGTTTTTTCAAGTACTTTTAGGTCATACTTCAATGGGATGGCTAGCTGACGAGATAATTTTTTTGAACATCAATCTATTCCGTCGTTTGTGTATTAGGTTTGTATTCTAAATTGACCAGTATTCTATTCGTCCACAACATATTCATTAGTATTTACGCTTGATCAGCGAGAAGTAACGGCAATATTCGAATACACTGTCTCAGCAGGTCATGCATACAGACACATATTTTTGGATATTTAGTTTACATAACATATATTCATCGTATTTATAACTTAAATCTTGTTAATTTCTTATTTCTTATGTATATGATATTCCAGGTGTTCCTTAAGCAGTTATGGAACAACAGAAATTGTGCTGTCGAATTATTAGAATAAAGCGATAATTTTAATAGTTATATTTATGGGCGGGAGTTCATAATGTCAAAACAGCTGACAGATGTGGATATGGTATGTGAATAACAAATTTTTATTTTTTTTACTATGTTAATTTGGGCATAAGAAACACTAAAAAATAACAAATATTTTTATGTGTAGGTATTCATTCCTATTAACTTTGGTGGCGATCATTGGGTACTAGCCCAAGTGGACATTCGTACCAAGAAAGTATAGATTTATGACTCATGGCTCACATTCCGCTACGATAAAATGTACAAGGATCAATTTAGGCCATTTGAAGTCATATTCCCTCGATTGCGGTGTATTTTTATTGATGTTTACTATATATTTGATGTTTTGACTTAGGCTCCATTTCAACATTAGTCATGGGGCATATTTTAGGAAAAAGATTGTTGTAAATATATTTAATGGCGATATTACGTTATAAACTATTGTATTCATTCGAATCTTGATGTATTGAATGTTTTTATTACTAATGTACTTAATTATGTTAAAAATTAAAAAATAGGTGTTACACATAGTTGCAACAATAAATAACACTAAAAAAATTGTTTTACCAATATATATTATGCAATGTAAAAAAATAAAATAAAATCGATAGTACATTATTACTTGGAACAATGCAACTAACTTTGATTCGATACAATAGGATTTTTACATCATTTACGGTTATGTCCCGATTCGTTGTACCGTCCACATGTCACAGTTATTTGATTTACATCATCACCGACAGAAGGTATTCTTAGCTCTTTACGACGATTAGGTGGTAGTGCTTCTACTGGTGGATAAACTTGCATCTCTTAGATTTCATCTGGCACTTCCCAATCAATTACGTCATTAGTCGGCTCCACTGGTTGTGCATAAGCCTTTACCAATGATTCCTTGGTGTACAATTCAGAACAAAGTCTTATTTAATCTACACATACAGTTAAACAAGTAGCAATTGCATGCGCACAGATGAGCAGATCAAAGTCGAATACTCTACATGAGCAAGTTTTATTCTGTACGTCAACTAATCCCTTATTGACACTACCACCCAAAACATGGAATCGATGTGGAGACACAAGATGGATGATCATCCTTTCGGCCCGAGATCTCCTCTCAGCGACTATTTCATTTGCTCAGGTTATTAGCCGAGTATTCATCGATTTAGCCACAAGTTTTCTATCATAAAATCATTGCTGCATTGTTTTCCTAAAGTAATCAATAAGATGAGTAATCAGAAATTTTTGCGGTTCCCTGATAAAGAGTTCACGCTTCTCGCGATGTTGGTGGTAAGAATACTGTATCTCCTACCTTCGAAGTCAGACCTTACCCAATTACATGTACCTATATTATTCTCCAAGTAATCGGTTGCACTAGAATGGAGCATGTACAAAGCCTCAAGTTGTTTTCTGAATTCTTCGTGTCCATATGCTTTTGCGGCTTTTATAAAAATAGGTTTGAAATCATCCCAAACAGTTTTGGACATCTTGAATTTTGCTTTTATGTTACCTTTCACATGGTAAAAACAAATGCCATGAACAGATTACGAAATACTTTAAGAACGGCTTTCTTGATAGAAGTGCATCGGTCGGAGATAAATACTAAGTCTGGCATATCGCCAATCACTCCATGTAACTTCATCATATACCATTCCCAAGCATCATTATTCTCTGAATCCAAAACTCCAATTGCTAATGGATATAATTGATTGTTCCCATCTAAGCATGTTGCAACAAACATGCTTCCCGATATAGGCCCTTTAGATGAGTTCTATCTACAATAATCATCGGTCTAATATACTATTTAAAACCCTTGACGAAAAATCCAAGAGCTGTAAAGTAGTATAAGAAATTACGATCCCTATCCTGTTCAAGATGAGTAACTGCACCATCATTTGCAACCTTCAAAACGTGAAAGTGTTTGGGTAGTAAGTTATATGACTTTGCAGGATTCTCTCAAACAATTTCAAGGCTAATTTCTCTAGCCTGATATACCTGCTGACATGTTAACAGAATACTATATTCTTGTTGCATGTCTACTCTAATATCAGAGTATATATCATTTTTTCCTAGATATATTTGTCTGCAATAATATGACTAACAACCAGGCTCCTTACTTGGTGACGGCCGTCAAACAACACCTAATTATGACATGTATGTACATCATCAATTCTCCTGACTACCCAATAAAAATTTTGCTTGTTTAAAGGTCTCGTTGCTCGAATACGCCATTTACTTTATTTAGAAGAACAGTGGGCCTCGAACACGTAATTGTGTACCAATTAGAGCAAATAAGTTTGATGACACAACTAGAGCAAGACTTATAAGAGAGTCAACTATTGTCCTCCTCAAACGGCCTGTTAGAGAAATAGATTGACTGTTTCTGCTATTAGTAGCAATATCATCCTTATGCTCATCCTCATTGTTAAAAGGAATATCGGAAGGACCAATACCATCTTCATCAATTGGACTAATGCGTTGAATGGCCCTCGTATTATTATACATCTCTACACGAACATTATCAGCTTCTGTGTTGCTCTTTTTGCCAATAGGATCATCACTATCACGTTCTTCTAATGATGTCTCTGGTAGTAACACCTCTTCTCCAACATCAGTTAATGCAATGCCATTATCATTGCTAGTGTTATTATTGTCGTGAAGTGAAAAGTAGTATTACTGCAATGACGTTGTCATTGGTATCACTTCTTCTTCAACATTAGGGACAGAGACAGATTCTACAACTGTCTCAACATCTTGGCTCGGAATTCTAGGAGATATGGTAACAAATATAGGAATGCATCCACAGTTGGCCATATCAGAGGCTAAATGTAACACAACCTTCACCATTTCATCATTACATATGTCTATTGGTAGTGAACATGCAGGATGGGTTGTGTTATTAGACCTCAATGTTGTCCTCATCATGATATCATATTTATTAGAATTTATCTGTAAAACCTCGTATATTCTTGATAGAAACTGAGGAAACAAACAATCTTTTCGAACAAAAAATACTATATTCTTAGCATTTACATAATCCATCTAGCCATCTGCCTATGTCTCCCACCAACCATTATAACACAGTTCAAGTACAACTAAATCCTTTAATTTTGACATGATTAAAAAAAATAAATTTGTTATATAGTAGAAAACATTTATCACTAAAACTAAAATATATTAAACCTACATTTAGGTGCGACAGGCAGCCTGTCACACCAAACCTAGTGAGACAGTGCATCGTCGTACTCAAAATTTAGTGCGACAGGTAAAAAAGTACCAGCTTCTCTCGGCGGCACATAAATATAACCATAACGTTGCAAACACTTCTTCACATATTTTTAACATTTCATTATGCAGACTACACGACAAAAATTCATAACAGTTATACAAATATTTATAGAATTAACTTAGCTTACTTAGGGTTTTAATAAACGAATACAAGGATGCTAGATTTTTGTGGTTGGACTTCATCTGCTTCGTTTTAAACTCTTGGTGAAGATTAAAATTAGGTATTTAGTTATAGAAAGATAGATACAAATTGGAAGAACTTTTTTTATTTTGTTTTCACATGTAACTTGAGGAAGATGTGGTTGGGTTTAGGTGAAGACACAGTTGGGTATGAACGTGTGGTGTACTGACTGCTGGTGTAGTTGATCGTGGCTCGTGGGTTTAGTTTTTTGTTGCAGAGAAGATGAAGATTAAAGGAATAAAAATTAAAGATAGAGGGTAATTTGGGATAAAATGATTTTGTTTGGCTATTTTTGATAGAATATAAACTAAATGGTTTATTTTGAAATTTAAAAACTTTTAATGGCTATTTCTGTCAATTTCCCCAGCTTTTTTAGCTTCTAACATAAAAGTCTCAATACTAAGTGATATTATCATAAGTGTTTGTAAACAATGATACTATAGTATCACTAACCTTCTAACATCCAAAACGACACTGTAATAAGATAAAATGTATTTTTTCAGATTAAATTTATATATTTTAACTTTCTTCAAAGATACCATTTACAACACTGTTATCCAAAATTTGCAAGAATTTATAGGTTCCCTCTCTTTTTGCATTATCAAACATGTTCTTGCTATTTCAAATTCACCGGATCTTAAAACCTAAACCTAATTCCCATTTTCAATCCAAGCAATCACTACAAGAAACTTGACAATAAACGACAGGAAAAAACTATCATAAAAGAAGGTGCATAACAATGAATTTTTTTGTCGTCTATGTACCTGTTGCTATTTTATAATAGAGAAAAATTTTATCATTAACTTATGATAGTTGTTAGACCAAATTATTAAAGGCCTAAAACCTACAAAAGTATAAGCCCAATAAATTTTTTTTGAATAAAGTAATCTAGGCCCATTCTCTATAAGAATAGTCTAGCTACTTAAATTCTAAGTAAAACGCCTAATTACAAGATACGAAAAAGACTCAAACGCGTGATTCTTTAAAGAATTACCTAGGTATATTTTTTATAAAGAATAACTTAGGTCCATTTTCTATAAAGAGTTACCTAAGTATGTTCTTTATAAAAAAAAAAAAAAACCTAAGTCCATTATAAGTAAGACACCCAAAAATGAGTCTTTGACAAAATGCCAGAGTGACCTAAGTCCATTCTTTATAAAGAAGGATCTAGGTTCATTCTAAATAAAACATCTAAAATGCAAGTCTTCGACAAAATGCCAAGGCGTATTTCTATAGAAAGTGTCAAGATCCATTTTTTTTTTTTATAAAGAATGACCTAAGTCCATTTTCTATAATGTACGACCTAGGTCCTTTCCTAGGTCCATTTTCTATAATGTACGACCTAGGTCCTTTCATTATAAAGAAGTATCTTGATTCATTCAAAGTAAATTGCCAAAAGCACGAGTTTTTGACAAAACACAAAGGCATATTTCCACAAAGACTAACCTAGGTCCATTCTTTATTAAAAAAAATGACCTACGCCTATTTTCTTTTAAACAATGACCATAACCTTAGAAAATATTTCTATGTAAGAGCCTAGAGGCAAATATACATTCTACGGTGTGCTTACAGGTAAGTAAACATTCAACGGAATGCACTGTGGGCAAATATACACTCCACAAAATGCGCTTACAGGTAAATACACATTCTACAGAAATAAGCCTATCGGTAAATAAGCATTCTACGGAATGCTCCTATGGGCAAATAAATATTTTATGAAAATACGCCTATAGGCAAATAAACATTCTATGTAAATGCGCCAATAGGTAAATAAGCATTCTATGGAATGCGCCTACAGGTAAATAATCATTTTATAAAAATGAGCATACAAAGAAATACACATTGTGTAGAATGCGCCTGCGGGCAAATTTACATTTTCAATATGTGCATACGGGCAAATATATATTCTGCGGAATGTACTTACTGGCAACTAAGTATCCTATGAAATGTGCCTATAGGCAAATATATATTCTACAAAATGAGCCTATGGGCAATAAGTATCCTACGAAAAAATATATATTCTATGGAATGAGTGTACGGGCAAATACACATTCTATGGAGTGTGCCTATAGGCAAACATATATTCTACGAATGCGCCTATGCACATATAAACATTCTATGGAATGCGCCAAGCGGCAAATATACATTCTACGGAATATGCCAACGGGCCAATAAGTATCTTACAGAATGTTCTTAAGGGAAAAATGCCAAATTCAAGCTTAAGCCTATTAAAGGTCAAGGGCCCAATAATATAACAAATGTTCAAAGGATACTTCTCATGAATAAGTATTGACACATATGAATATGTGTCTCTATGCATGGACTTTAACTAACACTTGTCATAAGAAAAGTGCCACATAACCGTTCCAATTGATTCAAGATGCCTATATAAAGGCCAAGAACCCCCATTTGAAGGTAAGATAAAAATGATATAAAATGAGTACAAATATGCTTAGCCCATTTCACTCTAGATTTTCTCTCTCTAAAAATTTAGTAAAAAGAACTGGCGCTAACCCACTTTGACAATTGTTTATTTTTATAGAACAATTAATCACAATGATAAATGTAATCCGAGACACTCGTCTCAACGAGAAAATAAGCCACGGAACTTGATTTAGAAGAAAGTCCAGAAAACAAGTCATTCACTGTACATTGACAAAAAATTTGCATTAATAGTTAGCATCGCTTATGGGGACTTGAACAAAAGACAAAGTGGTTTATCTTGGTCATAGATGATAATTACAGCTACTCTGATCCTATGGCTAATGATAAAAGTTTAAGGGAAGTGGAGATTCATTTCCAACGAAAAGTTGAGTTGGGCAGTGAATCGACAGTTGCATTGCATTTGCCACGGGAGCAAAACTCAAAAATTTCTACATAATGTGAAAAGTATATCATGTAGACTAACCCTAATGACAAAGAGAGAGATTGGCCATAAATTATAAAAGATACACAACTAATTTTGATCTTCACTCGACCAAAGAAAAAACTTATGTTGTAATTACTTGTGGCTAAAAAGTGGTTTCATGAACTAAAAAGAGTGTCTTTACTAATTTCTTAATAATGTTTCTCGGTAAAATGCCCAAATGACACGTTGACAACAAATTGCGAAGGTGTAGTTTATAATACATGAATAACCTAGGTTGATTCTCACAAAAGTGACACTGGTCCTAAGAAGAAATTTCTAAGTAAAACGCCCAAATGATGGGTCATTGGCAAACTGCAAAGACATAATTCATTATTTGTGAATGACCTGAGTCCATTTTCACAAAAGAGACTTAGGTCCATTTTTGCAAAACTAATCTAGGTCCTTAGAAGAAAATTCTAAGTAAAATACTTAAATGTCAAGTTGTCGATAAAAAGCCAATGTGTAATTCATTATACATGAACGACCTAGGTTCATTCTTCATAATTATGACCTAGGTATTGAAAAATAAATTCTAAGTATAACACCCAAATGGTTAGTTGTTGACAAGACATCAAGGCATAATTCATTACACATGAGTGACTTAGATCTATTTTAGGAAAAAATGACCTAGGTCCAATTCTTAGAAAACTTTTAAGAAAAATGCCTACAAGCGAAGTTCTAGGAAACCGACCACATCGAAGTATAATAAAAAAGACCTAAGTCCATTCTTTAAAAAAAATGACTTAAGTGTAATTCTTAGAAAAATCTTTTAAGAAAAATTCCTACGGGTGAAGTTCTATGAAAGCGCCTGCGGGCGAAGTATAATAAAATGACCTAAATCCATTCTTGAAAAGAATTACCTAATTCTTAGAAAAATCTTCTAAGAAAAATGTTTATGGGAAAAGTTCTATGAAATCGACCACGGTGAAGTATAATAAAAAGACCTAAGTCCATTCTTGAAAAGAACGAACTAGGTCCAATTTTCAAAAAAATCTTTTAAGGAAATCGCCTAGAGGTGAAGTTTTACGAAATTGTCCATGGGCGAATTATGATAAAGAGACTTAGGTCCATTCTTTTAAATAATGACTTAAGCCCTATTACTTAAAATTAGTTTTCTAAGAAAAGTGCCCCCAACTGTAAGAAACAAGACTTAGGTTCAATTCTTTGAAAAATCTTCTGCGGAGAATGCCTACGGGTAAAGTTCTACTAAATTACATATAGGCAAATTATAATAAAAGACTTGGGTGCAGCATTTGGTGCTTATAAAATATTCTAAGTAAAACACTAATAGGAAAATGATTATAAAAAAGGCCTAAAGGCATGTTTTAAATAAATCGCCTTAGAGTTAGTGTTAATTAAAGTGCCTTAAGGCTAATGTCAAAAAGCTTAAGGGCAACTATTGACTAAGGTTTTTAAGGGCGAATGTTGACTAAAATACCTAAGGGTAAGTGTTAATTAAAGCTCTGGCAGATCAAAACTAAAATGCCTTAGGGTCAATATCTATGAGAATTACTTATTGCCATTTTCTACCAAATTGCTTTTTTTTTTTTTAAGCAACTCAATTTCAAAGAACAACCTTTAGTGAAAAGATTTAATGTTGCTTCACGAATTTATGATCACTTGAAGAGCCTCAATAGTAGCTTGTCAAAGAACTATTGAAAAATTCTCACCTACCTTTTGGAAAGTCAAGTGTTCCTTTTACAAAGGTACTTTCACTAAATCTCTATCTTTACAATTTCCAATAATTGTTAAGTTAAGATAGATTCTAGAGAGATACAAAGCATTACATGAATTATCATAGATTAGTTATAGCCCAATTCTAATAGATAGGAAAAGCAAAGAAAAGCAAAACAGAAAATACTAAAAAAAAAGTCTCACTTCTTAAAATTGAAAAGTAAGACGGGCCTCTATTAAACCAAATTATGAAAGACCCAAAAACCACAACAATATAGGCCTAATAAAAATATTTTTACATAAAATAATCTAGGTACATTCTCTATAAGAATAGTCTAGCTACTTAAATTTTAAGTAGAGCGCCTAAATACAAGATACGAAAAAGAGACAAAAGCGTGATTCTTCCTAGAATGATACAGGTCAAAATTTTACAAAGAGGGACCCAGGTCCATTCTTTATGAAGATTGATCTAAGTCCATTTTCTACAAGAGTGAACTAGGTCCATTCTTTATAAAGAATTACCTAGGTTCATTTTAAGTAAAATGCCTAAAGGGCGAGTCTTTGACAAAACACAAAGGTGTGTTTCTACATAAAGTGACCTAGGTTCATTATTTATAAAGAGTGACTTAAGTCCATTTTCCATAAAGAAAGACCTAAAGGGTAAGTGTTTGACAAAAAGTGAAGGCATGTTTCTACAAAAAGTGACCTAGGTCAATTATTTATAAGGAATGACCTAGGTCCATTTTCTATAAAGGGCCTAGGTACATTCGGAAAAAAATGTCAAAAGCACGTTTCTATAAATAGAGACCTAAGTCCATTTTATAAAGAATAAACTAGGTCCATTTTCTACAAAGAGCGACCTAGGCTGTTCTTTACAAAAGAAAGACCTAAGTTTATTCTAAGTAACATATCTAAAGGGCGAGTCTTCGACAAAACCCAAAGGCATGGTTCTATAAAAAGTAATATAGGTACATTATTTATAAAGAATGACCTAGGTCTATTTTCTATAAAGTGCAACCTAGGTCCTTTCTTTACAAAGAATGATAGAGGTCCATTCTAAGTAAAATAACTAAAGCTCGAGTTTTTGACAACACAAAGGTATGTTTCTACAAAAACCAACTTAGTCTATTCTTTATAAAGAATGACCTTGGTCTATTTCCTTACAAACAATGATCTAGACATTTAGAAAATATTTCAAAGTAAGAGCATATGGACAAATATAGGTTCTACAGAATGCACCTATGGGTAACTACACATTTTACGGAGTGCGCTCACTTGAAAATATACATTCCACGGAATGCACGAGCAAATATACACTCCACGAAATACACTTACAGATAAATACATATTCTACGGAAGTGCGCCGATAAGCAAATAAACATTCTATGGAATGCGCCTACAGGCAAATAAGTATTTTATGAAGCATGCCAATAGGCAAATAAGCATTCTAAGAAAATATGCCAATAGGTAAATAAACATTCTATAGAATGCGTTTACGGGCAAAAAAGCATTCTATAGAAATGCACTTATAGGCAAATATATATTCTGCGGAATGCGCCTATGGGAAAATATATATTTTTTAGAATACTCCTATTGGAAAATACACATTCTACGAAATGCCTACAAGTAAATAAGTATCTTACGGAAAGCACCTACTGGAAAATACACATTTTACGGAATGCGCCAACGAGCAAATACACATTCTACGGAATGTACCTATGGGAAAATAAGCTTTCTACGAAATGCTCCTATTGGAAAATAAATATTCTACAAAGCATGCCAATAGGCAAATAAGCATTCTACGAAAATGCATCTACAGGTAAATAAATATTCTACGAAATGCATCCACAGAATGTGTCTACGGGCAAATAAGTATTCCATAGAAATGTGCTTACGGGCAAATATATATTTTGTGGAATGAGCCTATAGGCAAATATACATTTTTCAAAATATGCCTATAGGCAAATACACAATCTATGAAATGCGCTTATGGGTAAATAAATATCTTACGGAATGTGTATATTAGCAAAAATATATTCTACTGAATGAGCCTATAGGCAAAAATACATTGTACAGAATGCGCCTATGGGTAAATAAGCATCCTACGGAATGTGCTTACGGGTAAAATACTAAATTTAAGCTTAAGGCCATTAAAGGTCACCGGCCCTAAAACATAACAAATGTTCAAAGGATACTTCTCATGTACAAGTATTGACACATGAATATGTGTCTCCATGCATGAAATTTAACAGACACTTGTCACAAGAAAAGTGCTACATAAGCCCTCCAATTGACTCAAGATGCCTATAGAGAGGCCAAGACCCCCCATTTGAAGGTAAGATGAAAATGACATAAAATGAGTGCATATGTTTTGCCTATCTTACTCTAGATTTTCTCTCACCAAAAATTGAGTAAAAGAACTGATTTGAGTGTCAGATGGTTATCACCGACATGCTAGTCCCCTTTGACAATTGTTTCATTTTATAGAACAATTAACTACAATGAGACACGTAACTGAGGCACTCGCCTCAACGGGAAAATAAGCAACAGAACTTAATTTAGAAGAATTTTCGGAAAACAATTCATTCATTGTACATTGAACAAAAATTTGCATTAACAATAGTGTTTAAAAGTCATATTTCTGTCATCTTAAAAAATGAATATTTTAATTAATTTTTTGTGGGAATTTAATTTATTTTAAATTTAATATTTTAGTAAAAATTGGTTTCCACAAGTGAATTATTGACCGATTAATTTTAGTGGGTAAATTATTTTGTTTCTGCAGAATTTATGATTGAAAATTTCTATCATACATTATTTTGCTTGTAACATAATTTATGATTAATATTTTTTGTCATAGGATCTAAATTTATATTAAAAGAAATTATGAATTATTTCATTTAAATTTATGCATTTCTATATTTGAAATTTAATCTCATATTCAATATGAGCAAAAAAAAAATTAAAAATTAAATTATACATTCTAATAAATCGAAAAACCGTTTATACTAGTAACATCATCCAAAAGCACTTGTATCCAAAAGTTAACACTTCCAAAGTAACTAAGAGTTAATTCCAGCAAATAATTTTATAAGCTAACAAGCCGTCAAATCTTGTAGAGTTGAACTCCTCCATATTCTCAACAAAATTCTAGTAGGTAAACTCCCATTCTCAACAAATACCAAGCAAAGCTCCCAAGTCCAGCGGTTTCTCTCAACCTGCACGTGCAACATCAATTGAATACACTCAATCCCAAGTTCGAACCCCCACAACGTCCTTCCTCAAATTCTGAGTGAAGGTCAGTCTGATTCCTTGCCTCCAGTATGAGGACAGACATCCCTCGAATATTTGTGAGGGTTTAAATCTGGGCAGTGCTCCATACGAATTAATGTAAACTAGTCCCAGGCATAGGGCATAGTCTGATATTTGTGAGGATTTAAATCTGGGCAGTGCTCCATACAAATTAATGTAAACTAGTCTCAGGCATAGTCTGATTTGTAAATATCAGTTATAGTCTTATAATATATGAGTTGTAATCTTAAGCAATAGTCTCAATGATTGTAATCTTAAGCAATAGTCTCAATGATAAAAAAAACAGGCATAGTCTGATTTGTAAATATCAGTTATAGTCTTATAATATATGAGTTGTAATCTTAAGTAATAGTTTCAATGAAAAAAAAAAAAATACTATCATTGTAAAGAATTAACTACTACAGTAAAACTCCTAAGTTTTACTGTAGTAGTTAGATGCACAACATTTGGTTAAGGTAATCTATTTTACCTGCTCAAATCTCATCTTGGAATCATAATTCCATCTTTCCTTATAATTTCTTTGCTAAGAAAAGTGTCATAGCTCTATAGATAAACTACAACAGTTAAGTATCTAAAATATATTAAAAAAAGCGAGAATATGAGGATTATGAAATGAAAAAGAATACATATGATTTAATTAGTTGTTTCTAAATCAGGATCAGGAACATCGTACCTCTTAGGATCCAAATAAAACACTTTTTTAATCACATCAAACACGACTAAAACCCAATGGAAGCTAAAATTGAAAAAGCCAAAAGACAAGAAAGCAACAGTTATGAAAGACTAGTTAAAATGAATAAATAATGATAATAACACTTGATTACAGTTTGAAATTTTCAGTCCTGGGAATGTATGGCATAAATAAGATTTGTCCTTTACGAGCTTTTTCCTGGCGCTTGCACACACATTCTGCTCTACGGGGATGAGAAATGTCTGGTATTTGTCTAGGATAGGGTGACACAGAACTTGGACAAAAAAGAAACAACAATGGATGAACAATATATAATTACCTCTGTTATCTAATTAGATAAAGAGAAGAATAAATTACAACTGATATATAATGAACAAAATTACCAATCTAGTTTTCCAGGAAGCATAACAGAGAAAATTGCAGGCATTAGCAAGCCATGTAGCTTGTTCTTAATTTCAATTCTTCTTCACTGTGGCAGACTTGATAATATCGATGAACTCCGTATAATTCAAATATGACAAAAAATTCAGTCAACCAAGGCAAAAGACAATAACTTCTTTTTTGCCGTTGGTAGCAAAATAAAACACACATTTAGATAAGCTCCACCAACCAAAAATCTACCAACATCCGGTTGTGCTGCCAATTCTTTCGAATTTGCTCCATTTACAGAACCTGTTTAGTAGAGGGAAAAAGAAAAGTGAATCTGTTAGTACCTATAAACGAGGAATACAAAAATAGGCCTGTTTCACAGCATTATTATTTATTACCCCTCTAATTAATTAAGCTGAATAAAATATCAATGGCAAAGAATTCTATTCTTGTATTCATTTTCAACCGTTTGCATTGTATATTATATCCTTAAGCAACTTCCGTTTTTCTAAATATTTGAAACTGTTTACAAACCAATCCAACTATAATTATTGTTGCAAAAGGAAAAATATTAAGCACATAGCAGAGCGAAAGAATGCTTCTCTCAGAACCATCTACATAAGAATACATCTCCTTTATATCGAATAGAAAAGGCCAAAGTAAGTTCAGTAAACAGGTTGGAGTAATAATATTGTAACTTTATTTGTAAGGTGCTTTTTACTACTTTGTCTGAACAAGAAAAAGGTCTAAGAAGACCAGCCATAAGCTTCAACGACCCTATGCTTAGCTCCATACAAATTAATAACGATTACAACATACACAAAATTAATTTTAAACAGTGGTCACAATTAATAGTTAATAAATTAGTTAAGAGATACCTCCGTAGATGATTCTAGTTGATACTGCAACTTCAGCACAGACATTTTCTTTAAGCCATTTCCTCAGTTCAGCATGGACCTGTCGCATGTATTTAAAACATGGTCTGAGAAAAAAGATTACAAAAAAATTGACAGAATATCAACATTAGAAGAGCAACAAAGAGCAATTATATCAGCAAGTTTTGTTGGGAAAAAGAGATGAAGCAATAACTGAAATAGACTGAAAACTTCTATGTATTTGGACTCAATATGTGAACACAAAGCACAAAAATGTTTTTGTGCTTGTCCCCATCTGAAAAGGTAATCACACAAGCATATTTATCTGGGGGTTTGTGTGCAAGTGTTTAGGCATATGTATAGAAAAGAGCATCCACAAGGTAAAAAATGATGGTGACCATCAGAAACAACTCTATTGTATTATTACTTGTTTCAAAACTACTGGGGCTATAGACAAATTTTGAAATGCCCTGCCTAAGGTAAAATACGCATGGTGAAAACATGTGGGAATGCGCTGACAAAAACACTAAACAAGCCCATAATCAATTCCTAAATTGAAAAAAAAGCTCATGATCAATCCACAATATTTATGTTGATAACAAGCAATAAGGATAGTCATATCATTCTTATAAGCACAAAGATAATTGTCATTGAAACATCAAATTCAATAAGACATAAACCAGAACTTACTTCCTGAGCCTGAGCAAGGGTTGCAACTTTCCTAGTACCACTGGCCCAAACTGGCTTATAAGCCAACAAAACATTGTCCCAATTGGATATTTTTCTGCAGCAGAAAAAATAATTAATTGTTCATGCAGTATAGAATCTAATATTACAAAATATACAGCCTGTCGCTGACCATAGATAATCATCCCGTAAGAAAAGCAAACTACAGAACCTCGTGTACATAAGATCAGAAAAGAATTAATAATGGATGGATGTGGACGTCTATAAACCCCTCTCAGCTCCAGTCCTCCTTTAATTTGCACCTTCTCAAAAAAAGTACCATAAAGCAAACAAACTAACACACACACACACATTCTAAAAAAAAAAAAAAAGGAAACTAACTTCAAATGCATGGAGATTGATTACAGAAGGTGAAGAAACAAATTAACACCCACAGAAGAAACAAACTAGCACAGCCTCTCAGTTCCAGTCCTCCTTTAATTATATATTCCTCAATATCACATGCATATCATAAACTATTCATAGATAAATATTCTATCACAAGTACATCATTAATAATTTGAAAGACCAAAATTCTATCACGACCCCATCGTACTTACATGATGAAATGATTTTTATCATAAAATGGTTGTCATCTATTGCCAGTTTTTTTTATAGTAAATTTGAAGCTACAAAAATCAATTTCAGTAGCCGTAAAACCTTAGATCACCACACCAATTTGTCTTACAATGCCAGTCTTCCATCTCCTACCTCTCTGAAGTGTAACTCCTTCAAACTCTAGCTTGCAATTAGTATACGACCTAGAAAATTTGGTGACGAAAAGTTAGGGTTTCAAGAGAGTCTTGGATCGATCAATTAAAATGTCGAAAAGCAAGAAAATCACGTTGAAGAACTCGGACAGAGTGGTGTTCGAGGTCGCTGAAGCAGTAGCATTGAAATCGCATATGATCAAGCACATGATTAAGGACGAGTGCGCTGGTGGGAATCCATTTGTCCAACGTCACCAATATGATCCTCTCTAAGGCCATCGAGTACTATAATAAGCATAACAAGGCATCGAATCTGACGATCTTGCCACTACTGGCATCGATGATGATCATCTCAAGGCTGAAAGTTTATATGATCTTTTCTTTTTTTTTTTAATTCCCGGGTTATTATTAGAAGTTTATTGTAGCATGTACAGTTTGGTGAGAGAATTAGAATATGGTAACATGCCATTTAAAGTCTGTACAATTCTTAATATTTGTGAATTTTCATTGCTAAATTAAAACTTATTCAAAGACATGATTTTCTCCTAGAAAGAATTCTTAATCTTCAAGCTCGTTTGTTAGTCATTTTCTTTATTGCTTTAACTTTTGTTTTGGAAAACTTGTTTGCAGTAAATGGCCTTGGTCTAGTTGGCAGAAAGAATTAAGTCCACAAAGCTTGTGAATCTTATATCTTTGGTACATTTCTTTTTTTTTTTTTTAATTTTCTTGAAATGAAAAGAACTAAATTGTTTTGTGTATGTTGAGTTTTGTTGATGGTAACATTCCTGTTGCAGCTCGTCAGTTCTAAAACTGAAATTCTGAAGGGGTTACTGGTAAATATTGGTGAGAATTTAGTATCTTGTGTTGTGCGGTGATGTTTGATCAAAGTGAGGTAAATGCTCTTGCAACACATTTCACCCACCAACTATAAAGTGCTTCACTTTACATAAGGTAGTGCCAATAATGATTTTGCTCAAGGCTGCCGAATTTGATTACTTAATAAATTCATAATTAGGCATTTGAATAAATGCTTAAATAACTATCTTTTGCTTGAACTCTATGAATTTTTATTTGATGTTGTAACATATTTTCCGGATGTTTTAATGGGTTTCATTAAGTTATAATCTTTCTAATGCTTTAATTATTTATTTATTTATTGTTTTAGAACTAGTTTTGAGTGGAATACCCCTATTGCAACAGACATAATTTGATGTTATTATAGATACTTTATTTGTGAAAATGTTTTTTAATTGTTATTTGTTGGCTTGCGATAGAATTGCCAATGTAAAAAATATAACGGAGATAGAGTTCTCAAGAAAATGTGAATTGTTGATGACATTTATTAGCATTAGTAAAATGCGATGAACTTTTTTCTCCTTTTCTTAAATTAAACAGCGAATTGTCCATTTTGCCTTCTTTTAGTTGCTATGTTCTCTGTTTATATGAGGTACGATAGATTTTTTCGTTTGGATAGTTCAGTTTATAAAAAAATAAAGCTATAAGCAATTATTAGACTGTAAACCATTATTAAGGTGTACATGTTTATTCATAGTTACACTGGTTATTGCAGTTACAAGACTAGTATTCTTGAGGCTAACAATTGAGGGCATGGTGAAAGAATGGAGAGGCTATTTAGTATATTTTATGAAGTTTTCGATTGTCATAGTTTGAATAATTCAAGGATATGGATTGTATGGTTAAATGCATATCTGGATTTTATCGATTTTTTTAAATTATTTGTATCATAGTTTATATTTATTTTAGATTTATAAATTTATTCTAAAAAAAATTTGGAGAATTTGAGAATTCTAATAATAATAATAGCAATAACAACGTTAATGTTAATTCAAAACAAATAAGAATAACAATATAATTCAAAATAATAAATAATTTTAATATTAAAATATACTAATTTCCCACTAAAGCTTTTTTAAAAAATGACAAATTTTAATAATTTTAATTTCCACTTAAACGTTGTGTGACATACATATAACTATTAAAATCTATCAAAAATTCATGATAAAAAAAAATCATAAATAAGTGATAGTGATATAGACAACGGATAAATTATATATCATGCACACCTTTATGACAATTATTTTCTGTAATTTTGTTTTCTTGTAGTGCATGCTACCAACTCAATTTGTACCACTTGTATAATTATTCTTAAGGTCCCTCTAAGTTACAACTTATGTAACTTACTTTTGTTTGTCTTTTGTGTGGTTAATTTCATTTAAGTTCCTATTCTTTTTAATTTTATATTTGGTCATTTGCTCTACCATCACATCTACATCTATTTTTCATTTTTTCCATAGTTTTTTGTATTTGCTTATATAAGTACAGATGATTATCAAACTCATATAAATCTATAAATTCTTCATGGATTTGTTGTCCTATGTTTATTAACGTTGCTCTTTCCAATTCTAAAGATTCTATCTTTTGATTTAATAAATTTATATATATTTCTATTCTATTTTCTCATCCAAGAAACAAATGATCTATACTTGAGTATAATTCTTGTATTCTTTCTAATGCTTGTTGAACTAAGAATTGTTGATTTGGATTATCCATTATATTTTATTTTTAAACCATAATTTAAGAATTTTATAAATTTTATTTTTATTCTTAAAATTTCTAAAATTTCTATTTCTTGACTATTGGTAATTTGAGACTGTTCTTCCATTTCTTGCATTAGATCTAATTCTATTTTTATGATATGATTTCGATTTTTATCTATATGCTCAATTAAATTTCTTATCTCGTTTTTATTGTTTATCTCTAAAGTATACAATGAATCTACTATTGGTTGTATAGGATTCATGGTCTTTTATGGCTCGATACTCATTTTGGGGGCGGCCTAGCCTTTTAGATAGATTTAAACAGATTTTGACTATATATATTAAAATTTTTAGATTAATATTAACTAAATATATATATGTTAAAAAAATATGTAATAAACAGTAGAGAAATATTTAATAAATAAACTGATACTATGTTGCCAAATATTGATTATATATATAAATAAATAATTTGTATATTGCTGAATTTTGACTAATATATATATTTGAACTGATTCTGATAATAATTATAAATTTCCATCATATTTTATATTTATTATCTTCCAATGTTTTGAATTTTCAGATATAAAGTTATCTGTATTAAATATACTAAAGTCTTCATATATTTCTATTAAATCTTTTATTCCCTTTTCTATGAAAGTTTGTATTATCATACTTTTAAAATTTTCACATTCTATATTTTGTATTATTTTTGTTTTTAATTCTTTAGGTATGTTTATGCTACATACTGCTTCTAATTCAGGCTTTGGTATAAAATCTTTTATTTTTGAACATCATACTATGATATTGGTATGTTTTACATTTAAATCCTATTATTAATTGCTGATTGTTGTATATGATTTTTGTTTCATCATTTAACCATTTTTTATTTACCATACCCATTTGTGTACATAATTTTTCATGATATCTTTCCATTTTATGTAAATATTAAATTCTATATCTTCTTTTATTTGTTTTAGAACTTGTTTTTCCATTATTAATTGTACTTGATTTATAAATCTTTTATCCATATTTTGTAGGTTTAGATTCCAGGTTATAGTTTGTATTTTATTCTCTAATTCATTTGCTATTTGTTCTAATTGATTTGTATTTTCAAATTTTATATTTTTTATTGAACTTATTATATTGTAAGCTTTTTCCATTAAAAACAATTCATTAAAAATAGTTCTCCTCCTCAATAAAACATTAATCAATAACAATCTCCACCAACAGATATAGGTTAAAAATTATCACTTTTATACCTTTAAATCTTCTGGAACTTCTTAGTCCTACTGACTGGTCACCTTTTTACTACAGCTATGCTCCAACTACCTTAACGCCACCCTAGCTTCATCGGCACAACGAGCTCTGCAAATGGGATCACTGTGTGTCTATAGGACCTTTAAAACTCTAGTCGATTTTTAGGTTTTTAGTTTCTTTCCCTATTCTAGAGGTGTTGATGTTTTTTATTTCTGTTTTACAATTTGGAGAGAGAGAGCTTTTTATTTTTTTTCATTTGAGTAACACTTGAGATGAGTCAAAAAATGGCTTCTGCGATCCTCCTTCGAAGATTTGATGCGCTTCTTCTATTTATAGAATTTTTACATGATAAGGATTACAGGTGTTATCACTTTTCTAAAGTGATAAGATTTCATGATCTAAAGTGATAAGATTTCATGATGAAATCTTATTGCTTATCTTATCTCGCCTCGACTTTGGGCTCTTTCCTTTTGGAAAGTTTACATCCTGACATCTGACAGATGGCCTACATTTGTTGACAAAAAAAAAGCTTACATGGCTTTATTCTATGATCGCCGACATATGGCCTACATCTTTTGGCAAAATAAAAAAGTTTATATGACTTTATGAGATACATGCCAAATGCTCCATCTTTTCATATACAATACATCTTGTACTGGGCCTACATGAAATGTGATGGTTGTCAATATCAGATATGAAGCTGCCTAGCACCCCAGATCTACCGACATCTGTACTTGGTGTACAGAGGATAAAATTATCTGTTGTATGAAAACTTTGTACCCTCGTTCATACAAGTTTGATGCAAGTGATCTTATAACTATTATACCAGCAACTCTTCTATACCCAGCCCATTCTTTGCTGAAGATGGGTTCTTTACTTCTACTTTGGCCAACTTCTAGGTTGAAACTATTAATTACAATATTGAGGCTGATCAAATGAATGGGTTCATATTCTTCTTTATCATCATATTCTGGACTTATAGTATAGAACTTTAAGCATACATTCTTCTTCTGGGCATACTGGCTTATTTTGCTTGCAAGTGTTGGATCAAAACAAAATAATTCACTTAAATTTACATCAGGATATATCAGACCGAGATATCCAAAATCTGCTAATTTTTTAACAAATTCTGGATCTGATCCTTTTATACATGCAACTCTTCGGTATATAGATTTACCGTTACTTCTGAAGCTACTTTTCGAATATTCTATTTTACTGTAGATATATTCAGAAAAACTCCTATATTCTTTTTTTTTTGTAGGAGGTTTACCTGTTCAACTCCTTCCAAATTTACTCTTTTATAACTGCGACAGTTCGCTCTTTTACTGGAGGTTTACTAAGATTTACTGCTATCACTTTTTTACCTGATCGGATTTGTACATGTGGGTGTGGTCCACCACTGCTTTCACTTGGAGAGTTTACGTCAAAATTTACTGGTTGCCCACTTAAGAGATTTACTTTTTTACTTTCCTCAAACTCTTCTCTCAATTATAGAGAGTTTGAGATTATTTACAAAATTACCAAGGATTCTGACAACCTCTTCGAGGACTACAAGATCTGTTATTCCTTTCTCCATGCTTTATTGGGTGAACTCTACGTTTCTAGTGAGAAAATCTACCAAAAAATTATTAGCACTTTTTATATTTATAATTTTAAAATTGTAATAAGACATATACGCTTCCCATCTATGCAATCTTCTATATTGCGACTCATTTGACAAATTTTTATGTATTAAAGAATTTACCTGAGTATTATCAGTTTCTACAGTGAATTTCTTTTGTAATAAGAATAATAAGAATTTCTTTATTTCTTTATAAATTGCTAATAGTTCTTTTTCATGAACTGGATAATTTATTTGTGCTTTATTAAAGGTTCCACTAGTATATTTATAAATTTCATTTAAATTTGTTTTGAGTATTGCTCCCCAATATAAGTCAGAGTCATCAATTTGTAAAATTAAATTATCATTTTCTCCTGGTAATCTTAACTCTGGTAAATGTTCACAATGTTCTTTTAATTCCTTTACTCCTTGTGTATGTTCTATACTCCATCCTCATGTATTATTTTTTCTTAATAATTTTTTAAGGATATTTCTTTTCTTTGAAAAATTTTCTATAAATCATTCTGCATAATTTAGACATCCTAAAAATTTTTGTATTTGTTGTCTGTTTTCTAATTTATCAGGAAAATCTTCTATTTTTCGTGCAATATGATTTTGAAATTTTATTCCATTTTTATCTAAAATCATTCCCAAAAATTCTATCTTTTTATGCTTAATTGATACTTTCTTCTCTGATAACACTATTCCTTTTTTTATATATTTAATTAAAAAATCTTTTAAATGTATTCTATGTTCTTCTAATGAGTCTGACACTATTAAAATATCATCTGCATAGACTACAATATTATTGTTTCCTTTGAATATTTTATCCATTCTTTTTTGAAATATTTGTGGAGCGTTTTTTAACCTAAAAGGCATTACTAACCATTTGTAATATCCTTGTGGTGTACTAAAGACAGTATATCTTATACTTTCTTTTTCCATCTTTATCTGCCAAAATCCTGATTTACATTCAAACTTAGAATAACAAATTTTCTCTTTTACTAAATTTATTAATACTTCTTTATTTTGTAGAAAGTATGCATCAAATTTAGTGTATTTATTTAATTCTTTATAATTTATTACCATTCTAGCTTTTTCTTTTAACTGTCCTGCTCTTTTCATTGTCATAAAAGTAGGGCTACTATAAGGATTATTACTATATTGTATTAAATTTAAATTTAATAATTCATTTATTTGAATTTTGAATTCTTCCTTATCCTCTATTGTATACATCGTAGGTTTTACTCTAATTATTTTATTTTCTATTAACTCTATTTTTGCTCTAGGATGACCAGGTTTCCATAATGGTAAAGGGTTTTCACTATAGACTTGTCTTAATTGTTGTTTAATAGTTTCTAAGTTTATACTGTATATTTGTCCTTTTTGTATTAAATAATATTTTTCATATTTATCATCACGCTGACCTGGTTGAACTCTAAATAGATGAAATTCTCGTGAAATACGAAGAATATGATTACAAGGGGTTTTTAAAGTAATTAAAAATAAAGTTTGTTGATAATAATGAAAATGTTGTAAGAAGTCATTACCTAAGAGGATATCACAATCCATCTGGTCATATTTATACACCTAAGGGATAGGAATATTTTTACTACCTAAAATGATTTCATATTGTTGAACAGTATGACTGACTTGTTGTTTATCACCAGTAATTCCAGTTATTTTAATTTCACCATCTGGTTTCCATTTATCAGAAAGAAACGTTTTCATGATAGTGATTTCACTTCCTCTATCAATCAATGCACATGTATGGATATCTTTTTCAATTGTATGAACTTGTATATATACTGACATAGGGTATTTAAACTATGCTTTATTTACCATCGTTTACAGAAGATTTCATTTCCTTCTAAAGATAATGTTGTACCCTATTTTTTAATTTTATAATATTCTAAATCTTCTAAAAAACTATTACCTAGTAGTCTATGGTTTTCATTATATATGTCTAAATCTATAAAACATGTTACTATTATTCTTATTCCTTCAATTATTATTAGTACTTTTACTTGTTTTTTGCATATATGTTTAATTCCATTGAAATCTATATATTCATAAGGTTCATTTATTTTTTTTCTATTAGTCCATTATTTTTATTATAGTTCATATGATTATGAACCTTTTATATAATATATGGACCTTTTATATAATTTAATCCATCAAAATATTGTCTTGATATTTTCATTACTCATATTATTGAAGTATTGACTAGTTGTTTACTTATTGTATAATTTCTATTTGATGAATTCTCTCTTAATAATGTTTTACCTTTAAAACTTATAGGAATTATTGATAATTCTTTACTTTATGTATTTATTATTTCTTTTCTATCATCAATATTTAATTTATAGATATTTTAATATCTTGTACCATTGGTTCAATCAAAGTGGCTATATCTTCAAATTCTTTATTAATTTCTATTAATGGTTTTTCACTATATATTTCTCCATAATTTGAATTGCAAAATCTATATAAGGCCGAATAATGGAATGTCATTAACTTATTTCCCTCTTTTATTAAATTATCTTATAGTAGTTTAAAATGGTGGCTTAATGTTTCATCTATGTTTTTATCTTTTATATGCCCACAATACTTTGGATAACATGTAAATAATAATTTAGTATAACATAAATTTACTTCTATAGTTTCTAAATTTTCTGCCATTGGATCATTAAATCGTTGATCATGTAATGACAATACTATTACGCTATCTATTCATTCCTTAAACAGAGATTTTACTAATATTTAGATTTCTGCTAGACAAACGTATTGTATTTTTTCCTGATTGATTCTTTTTTTTTATTTTTCTAAGTACTAAGTCAATTGTCCTTTTATTTATTAAACTTAGTCTTATATTTCCTTTAGCTTGAGTTATTGTTATCAAGCCCCGAGCACTCCTTTGCTCGCTCGAGGTCATCGCCTCGATCCGAGCTGTCGAGGTCGAGGAACCGAGAGCCGCCCGAGCCCCGAGCTCATATATGCTCGAGGTCACCCATTCCAGTCGAGCTGGTCAAGGTCGAGGTCGAGCATTTCTCTCCGCTCGCAGAGATCATGCCCCCGAGCACAACTGGGTTACGCCAGTCACGAGACGAAAGGAATGTAAGATCCGGCCTAGGGCAACCCGACCCGATTTCTCAGAATTTTGGCACACCTTTTAATATCTGACCATGGCTCCACATGGTATGGTGGCGGTACTATTGCCGATGGCCGGCACATAGAGTCATCATTCCTAGCGCATATGCCCGACATGGTGATCTAGCCATGTGGACCGGATTAAGGAGACAGCCGCGCATCCCCAAGGAATATTACGCCAATCTCGGCTGTCAGAGGGACCCAGACACCACCAACGTAGGAATGGACAGCCTGGAAAAGGAAAGAGCGGGAAAAATGGAGTATAAAAGGAAACGAACGGGTACGTCACGGGGGTTGGAAATTCTGATTCAAAAAGGATCCGTAAGCATATACAGGTTCTTCCTAGTCCAATTTCTCTGATCCAGATTCTCTGAAAACATCTTATTCATTCAAAGAGGGAGGGCGAAAAATATCTCTTTCATCTTTCCGGTCTCCTTCATTAAAGGAGATACCAAAAAGAACAACCCGATTACTGACTTGAACGTCGGAAGGTTTTTGCCGGAACACGCCCGGCGACCCTTGACCCTGTTTTCTGTGAGTACAGGTTCAGAAGATCACCTTTCTAAAAAAGACAGCGGAACAGGAAGAATGAGATAGCCCTACTCGAGCTCGAGCTAATCGTGAGCTGAGGATACCGTAGATAGTCTCGAGCTGGTTGAAAGATCGAAGCACTATTTGGAGGCTCGAAGCACTGTTTGAAGACACGCGAGAAAAACAGCATCAACAATTATTTTCTTTCTCTTAAATATATCCCTAAGTTTATATAAAATTATGTAATCTGGTTTTTCTAATTTTACTTTTAAGAGTTTATTATATCTTTTTTATCAAATGTTGTTACTAAACTATATCCATTAATATTTTCTTCTTTTTCTATCTTATATATTTCTTCATTTTCTTCTACAGTAGTATTGATTTCTTCTTCTTTATTCCGATTCATCTAATTCACTACTTATATGGACTTCTGACATATATACTTCTTTTCCTTTAGATTTAGATAAATCACTTATTAATTCTACCTCATGTTTTATATTATTAAATTCTTTTTCCAATATTCCAACTTTCTTCTTTGTACATCCTGTATTTAAATGTCATATTTCTCCACAATTCCAACATTTGCATTTATGTATATCAAATTGTTTCTTTTGTTTTTTTATATTTTCTTTTATACAGCTTCCTATGTGGCTTGGTATATTTTTTCTTGAAATGCCTATATTTTTTAAACTTATTTTCTCTTGGCTTGGTGTACTTTTTATGACTTTTATAGTGGGTTTGACATCTTCATTGTGTTGGCATTTCTGTCTTGTGACATCATATATCTCCAATCGTCCTACTTCTTTTAATTATATTTCTTTGCATACATATTTCACTTAATCTCTGATTTAAAAATCTAATCCTTGATCCTAATGTTTCAGGCATAGGATTTATTGCTTTATATTTATCGTATTCATTTACAAAATATGTATTCCAAGGAGGTAGTAATTTTGAGTAATATAAATTAAGATATATGTTTTGGTCTTCATTACTATAATATTGTGCATAATAATATTTACTAAATTCACAAGTATATTATTTTACATAACGTATATTACATATGTTTAGATTTATTAATTTTAACATATTTCCTAATTTTTCATCTTTTAATTCTTGTTCTTTATTTTTGTCCATATTTCTCTTAGAAATTCATTTGAAATATATTCAATAATTATTTCTATTCCTTGTTCTTTACTTCTTAAAAATCCTGATTTAGTTGCATTATTATTAATTCTTTAACATTAAGAGATAGTCCTTGCCACCAACTAAAAAGATTTTCTACAAAACTTGCTATTAATATTTCAGTGAAGATACTTATTTTTTAGTCTTCTATTTCTACATTCCAATCATCTTTATGTCCATTATATATAAAAAATAATCTCATTTGTATTCCTTAGTTTACCAAAGTTTTTTGTGACTCTTTTCTACAATCTAAGTCTAAAAATACTCGTGCATTACTTATTTGTAATAATTCACTATCTTTAGGGTTATAATCAGAATTCTATAGCTTATTTTTATTTAATGGTGTATATTCATAGAAAGGTTTATTTTTTCTTCTTTTATTATTTTGTTTATAGGATGTGCTAGGGTTAGATATGTTTGGTTTCATTTCTGGTCCATTGCTTATATTCATTTTTATTTTATATTCTTTCTCAAAGTCTTCTAAATCACTTAAATTTATTTCAGAAAAATTTTCTGTAAGTTCCTCTATTTCTTTATCCATTATTCTGAACTACTGTCTTTGCTAATTTCTATCTTTTCTTTTCCTTTATCAATATTTTCTTCAAATTCTTCTTTTAAATTTTCAGTATCTTTTATTATTTTTGGATATTTATTAGCCATAAACCATTCATCAAAGCTTCCTGGTTGAGGTTTTTTGGGAAGTACCTATTTCAGGTTTTTTGAATAAATCAGAGTTTATTATTTTATATTTTTCTAATTTTTTACTCTTTTTCTTACTAACTTGCATAAGTGTTATTCCTATTTTTAATTTTTCTATTTCTTGTTGTACTTCTTTTATTTCTTCTTTTAGATTTAATAATATTTCTTTTAATTCTATCAATGTTATTTCCATAATTATTTAATTTATTCAGAGCGTCATTTGATATTTTACTTTTGAGGTTGTAAGTTACGCAAAACGTAACTTAGGCATTTCCTTATTCTTATGGTTGAATCATTCTTGTTTCATAAAAGGTCACTTAGAAAGTTAGATTTTTTTATTTTAATAATTATGTCATTTGACTATAGTGAACCGTATGTATATATTTCACCTTGGCATTATTGGATCATTTTTTTTTATCCAAATACAAAAAACACAAAAGCGTGGCCCATTTTACATAAATTTCTAAGTTAGGTAAGATTTATGGCAGTAGGTTTGGTAGGTAAGACTTGTGAGATGTGTGATTAAAATTAATGTAATAGATAAAGTGATGTGTGGTTATGAATGGTTTGTTTCATGTACAAATACCCCCTCTTCCATTTAGTTTTGCATCAAAATATAATAAATATTCTCTAGTGTAATACATAAGAAAAAGAATGTCATAAGTGTTGAGTTGTGTTAATAGCTTAATTGTTATAGTTCCTAACAAAGTGGTATTAGAGCTAGTAAACGGTGGTCTACATAGTAGTGTAGCATATCAAATTGAAGAGCTCGATGAGAGGAACACGAACATAAAAATCAGTTAGTATGGATGCAACCGCATTTGTTGTTGGAAATCTTTGCCTATAAATTGAGTCAACTCACCGAGTTGAACTAATATGAACTGAGGTGAACCTTACTACACCAAGCCAAACCAAGATAAATCGAGTTAAGTCAATTGTGCAGAAATCGATCTGTTGATCGTTGACCATGGGCACTTGACCAACATTCTTTAACCATTGACCGTTGACCAAAATTTGAGATTTTAGTCCAAGTCCCTCCCAAAGATTTTTGACTTTCTGAATCCATTTGTAGAAACAGAATTTTCAAATTTTAACTTTATAAAAACTTATGGTAAATAGTGGCATGGCATAATTCTAAATTCCATCACTAAAGAGAAGCAACTTCGACAATCGAGTATCAAAATGAAAGCCCTCCTTGGAGCTCATGAAGTTTGGGACGTCACTAAAAAAGGCTACAATGACCCAAAAGATGAGGCTCCTTTGACTCAATAATAAAAAAGATAGTTTAAAGGATTCAAGAAAGAGAGACAAGAAAGCTCTTTTCCTCATCTATCAAGTATTAGATGATAATGGACTTGAGAAGATGACAAAGGAAACCTAATCATGAAGGTGAAAATATCAAAGAATAGAATGCTCTCTTTGAATATTCAAATTGATGTTGCAAAATATTTAAAGACTTGTTACAAGGATGCATCATGGCTATGTTATCTTTGATCTAGACATTTCAATGGAAAAAGAAAGTGGACATTAGATTAAAATTATAAGATCCGATCGAGGTGGAGAGTTCACTTCTAAAGAATTCATTGGGTTTTATGCAACAAATGGAATTCAACACCTTTTGGTAGTTCTAAGATCTTTCCAATAAAATTATGTTGTAGAAAAAAAAAAAAACAAAACCATTCTCAACATGGTAAGAAGCATGCTTAAGAGCAAGAGATTACCTTAAGATTTTGGAGAAAAGTTGTTGCATGTATAGTCTATTTATCCAACCAATCTCCAATAAGAAGTATGTAGGATAGGACACCACAAAAAGTATGGAGTAAAAGAAAGTCGAGCATCATCCATCTAAAAGTCTTTGAAAATATAGCTTATGTACATGTACCATACGAAAGAAGAATCAAGCTATATGGCAAAAGTAAAATGTTTATTTTCATCGACTATGACCAAAATTCAAAAGGATATAGACTGTATAATTCAAACAATAAGAAGATCATGATTAACCGAGATGTAAATTTTTATAAAGAAAGCGAATGGGATTTTGGTCTTTCAATAGATAACTTCAACTTTTTTTTTCTCTTGAAGAAGATCGACAAAAATTGAAAGAGCAAACAGGAGAAGAACAATAAGAACCTGTAACTCTACCTACCTCTCTAGAATTAGTTACTAACAAAAATTCACCACTATCATTTTTGGAAAAGAGAGATGTAGTATGCACAAGAAATTTAGAAGAACTCTATGAGATAACTGAAAGACTTGATAATCTTACTTTAATTTGCTTTTTGAAAAAGTTATGCAAGATGAAAAAATGCAGAAGAGCGATGGATAAATAAATCAAGTCAATGGAGAAAAGTGACACTTGAGAGCTTGCATCTCTTCCTAAAGGTCACAAGGCCCTTGGCATCAATTAGGTGTATAAGATGAAGAAAAATGCCAAAGCTGAGATCGAAAGGCACATAATGAGGCCAATTGCACAAAGCTATAATAAAAAATCAGCATCAACTATGATGAAGTATTTGCTCTTGTTGTCCGAATGAAAAATATAAGACTAATAATTTCATTAGCAGCCCAAAAGAATTAGAAGATTTTTCAAATGGATGTGAAGTATGCTTTCTTGAATGGATTCCTTGAAAAAGAAGTCTACATCAAATAATCATTAGGCTATGTGGTAAAAGGATATGAAGACAAAGTTTTAAGATTGAAAAAAGGCACTTTATGGATTAAAGCAAGCATTAAGAGCATGAAATAGTAGAATCGACAAGTATTTTCAAGAGAAGTGCTTCAATAAATGCCTATATATATGAACATGCTCTCTATATCAAAGTCAAAGATGAAGACATTTTTATTATGTAGTTGTAAGTTGATGATCTCATTTTTATTGGAAGTAAGTAAAGTTTATTTAAAGAATTCAAAAGAGTAATGACAAAGAGTTCGAGATGACTAAAATTGGATTGATGGTGTACTATCTAGGCATTGAAGTTAATTAACAAGTGGATGATATTTTTATCTCACAATAAAGTTATACAAAAGATATTCTCAAGAAGTTCAAAATAAATTATTGTAAGCTTATAAGCACACCAATGGAATGCAGAATCAAATTGCCAAAATTTGATAAAGGAGAAATAGTAGATCCAACACTTTTCAAGAGTCTAGTTGGAAGTTGGTGCTACTTAACTTGTACAAAACCTGACATTTTCTATATTGTTGGACTAGTTAATTGAAACATGGAAACTCCTACTATTACTCATTTTGCAGAGGATTCTTTACTATCTAAAAGGTACAATCAACTTTAGTTTACTTTACTCAATTTCTAATGATTATAACCTTATTGGATATCAAAAGAGTACCACTGGTTTTGTATTCTTCATGGGAGATATTGCTTTCACATGGATGTCAAAGAAACAACTAATTGTTACACTCTCTACTTGTAAAACTGAGTATATAACTGCTACTTTATGTGTTTGTCATACAATTTGACTTAGGAATTCATTAAATGTGTTAAGGATATAGTAAATTTGTGTCAATAACAAATCTGCAATAATTCTAACTAAGAATCTTATCTTTCATGATAAAAGCAAATACATAGATATTCGCTATTATTACATAATGGGATTACATCAATAAAAAAAAGTACAAGTTTAATATGTGAAGTCCTAAGATCAAATTATCGATATTTTCAACCGCTCAAATACTAAGATATTGTATAAATTAAAAATAATTTAGGTGTTATAAAACAAATTCAAGGACGGGGGTGTTAGATCATAAACTTATTTGTTTTTATCTGAGTCTTAAAAAACACAAAGCCTAATCTATTTCATAGGACTTTTTAAGTTAGATAAGATTTGTAGTGGTAGGTTTGGTAGGTAAGATTTGTAGTAGGTTTGGTAGGCAAGATTAGTGGTGATGTGTGGTTAAGATTAATGTAGTAGGTAGAACGATGTGTGGTTGTGATTGGTTTGTTTCATGTGTAAACACCCCCCCTCTCCTTTGATTTATGCATCAAGAAGTTAGAAATTTTCTCTAGTGCAATAAATAAAAAATAGAGTGTAATAAGTGTTGAACTGTGATAAGAAAGAAATAGCTCGATTGTTATAATTGTCCAACATTTGCAAGAGAGCGATATAATTCTCGTCCGTCATCCTCATGGTCATCTCATTTTTTTTCTCCACATTCTCGTAGTGATCTAACACATGATGGTGACGACGAATCACTGTAACAAAAAAATATATATAAAAAGTGGTTTATGTGACCGCTGCTTTACCATCACATATGATCTTTTATGATCACTTGGAGACGGCAAATAGCAGTGACATGCGCGAGCATCCCAAAGTTTCTATAATCGATGGTATAGCTGCACAAAGTGTCTTTTGTGACTGCAAACTTGCCACCACAAAAGATATAATGGGTCACCAAAATTTATGACGAATTTAAGCGGTCGCATAAATAACTAAAATTGAAAGCTCTATTATTGAAACCTTTAGTAAAATATTTGACAAATCTATTTTTTTTTTTCAATTGAAACAATAATTCAATACGCACAATTAAAATGAAAAAAATTCAATAAAAAATTATATGAAAACATCATCTGTTACAAACAAATTCAACTTTACAACATTAAGTTCTTTTATACAAAAGCATCAGTCATAAGTCTATTCATTAGTCAATACAAAAAATAATTTGATACATCTATAACGAAATCTATCTGTCTGACAACAATGCTCTTTAAAAAATTACAGCAAGTTTAAAGAGATCCAACGTGTGTTCTCTCTTAAGAATCTGCAGAATAGAGTAAGTTAAAAAATATAAGTAATAGTAAATACAACCAATGTCCATGAATAATGGCAATGATTTTGTAAAGGATTAAGAATAAATCTTTAGACTATGTATTCATGCAGTTCAGTACAATAATTTTGTACTTTTCTTTAACCTAGATCCATGCAGTTCAGATTATCCATAGTTAAAGTAATAGTCTAACAATTAAATGCATACTGAGATTCATTTCATGTTCTAAGTTTACATAACATCATGTTTCTTTGACAAATGTCTAGGGAATAAGTATTTGAAGTAAATATATCAAGAAATCAATCACCAAAATATTTTCAATTAGAAAAAACATAAAAGAGGAAATATTAAAGGTACAAACTTACCTATAAGTCTAGGTCGTAATTAGCACTAATAACTGTATAATGATGATGCGCACTAGATGTGTTTGGAATCTATTAGCAAAGAACACATATTAAATAAATTACAGTATATTTTTTTAGCTAAAAAATTATGTTAGTTAAAATACTTATACCTGAACATTCACCAATGGACTCATCTTATCATCAAAATAGCCAAAACGGTATTGTAAAATGAATATAGTCCATCATACTTGGCCTGCATGTCACCTTGGAACTTACGATAACTAGATTGCAAGTCACCATATTTGGATTGCAAGTCATCGTATTTGGATTTTAATTCTTCATGAATGGACTGGAGAAGACTTAACTCATGTTGTAACATTTGGTAACCATGAGTCACATGTTGACGTAAGACATGAAGGGATGGACCGTAACCACAAGTTCGAAAATATCAATAGCCATTAGTTCCCATCACTTGAGTGAATACTTGCTCTCTCACAACTTCTGTTTGTTAGCTCAATCAGTATTTTAGACCGAGTTCATTAAATTGACCTTGCAAATTGATAACCTTAATTATAACATTTACAAAAATAAGGAATTATAATGCTATAAAAAAATATTACTTAAAATTATTTGTTCACTACATCACTTATGCTGCCATTAAATATTTTTTTGAGTCTCTATAAACACACTTATTTGATCTGTTTTTTTCCCATTTTTGTTCATCTGAAAATTTTAGACATGAGAGTGACAAATAAGCTTATATTCTTCATAATAGACATAAGATTCATATGTTATTGTTGCTTTTTTCTTTCATTTTTTTTTTAAATTACCCAAGTATACAATAAGGTAGAAACAGTTAGGGTAAAAGCTTGTTGACATTAATTTTAGTGAAAACATTGTCTCATTTACCATCCTAAAGAAAGAAAATTCAACTCCATCATACACATGAATTTAAATCTAGGTTGTAAAATAAGTGCAGATTCCTTCAAGTTATCAATAACCTCAATTTGACATTACATTAAGTAAGTTACTGCTTAAAGATAAACTGAAAAGATAGAACACAGTCTGGCATTAGATTAAGTAAATGTTTTTCCAAACTTCTGCATTTCCAAACTGTTCAAATCGGAACAATTCAAGAATTATTAATAAACATATGATCCTTACTGTCATCCAAAGATGACACTAATAAAACATGTGTCTATTAATAATTCTTAAATGGGTCTAAGCTTTCAATACATGTATTATAATAATTAAAATTGAAATATGAAATTGAACGTAAACATTCATAAATTTCTGCAATTTATTTCAAACAGCAATTGCAATCGAATGCCATATCATTTACAACTACTAAATTTATAAGAACCCATAGGCGAAGAGTAAGTTGTATTTATATAAAAACATAAAGCAAGCCCACCTACAAGTCAAGAGTAAAATGAACACGCAACCTCACTTTTCTCTCAGCAACTAAAATTTTCTGCATACTTAACAGGCATAAAAATTAAATAAATAATTGTCAAGCATTATAATATACATTTGGTGAGCATATAAGATAAACGGACACAAAGCAGTTAATTAGCAAATGATCAAGCTCTTTGCAATGCAGTATAACATGATCTAAAATCTTAGCAATACTGCATTTAATCAATAAATTAAGAATCTAAATAGTAAAATTACTTACAATTAAGCAAAAATTAGAGAGAGAGGGAAAAAAAAGAGCTGTGAGGAAACAACTTTTCCATCAAATCCTACGAATCTAAATGGATTATGATTTAAATTTATTATATTCAAAGTCCAATTTATTGTAACTGATTCAAATTCTAATTCAGGTCTTCAAATTCCTAATTATTGTAATTGATTCAAACTCCAATTTTAGAAATTCAAATGATTTGAATTAGGACTTGAAAGCATAATTAAATGAAGAGAATATGTAATTACCAAATTCAATTTCGGAGTTGACAAAGATGATGCGAAGGGAGAGTGCAGCTGAAATGGGGAATTGGAATGAAAATGAAATGGTCAAATGAAAATGATGAATTGTGGAATAAGTCGTAAGAAAATAAAAATAATATTAAACTTTAAATTTGTAGCTTCAGCTTTTGGCTCGTTGAAAACTTGGAAAGCTCTTAATGCGTTGAGACTAGAGGTAAAGGCTTCAAGGAGTAACGGAAACTAAATTAAATTTTATATTTTATGGTACTTTTTGTGACTGTTCTTTTGCCGTCTCAAACAGGATCATATGTTGTTCAACAAAGCTTGGGACACGTTGCCGAGACAAAGTTTAGTGTCTTTTATGACCCCTATTTTGCAATCACATAGATGGTCATGTCCGAACTATTTTCTTGTAGTGAATATTTACTGCCGGTTAGACATATTTTTGGAGTAAATATTGAATATGAAAATGGAAAACATTGAAGTTTGAAGGGAGTAGTAATTTGCTGCAACTGGAAGAGCCATGAATATACACAACGGAGAAACAAATGTTTGGAGCCAAATTTATAGAGAAAAGGCGACAACTGTAGGATTGATGAAAATCATTACTGTATAATTACAGCATTTTGCTTGCCGTTAACTGTTTCAATCATTGTCATGAATTAGTGTAAAAGCTTTAAGTTAAAAATGCTGTAATTATACAAGGTCCTTATTATTTTTAAAGATAATAAAATGCACAATTATTGCGGTAAGATGTTGACAGAGGTGGGGCCAATCTGTGGTTTGGTTTCCAATGGTATGCATAAAGTCTAAATTTACATGAATTATTTCATGATAAAATACGCATGAATGTCTTATAATAACAATTGAATATGCATTTATCTATATGTATTAATGCCTTTTTTATGGTTTAAAATGAAGGTAGTAGTGACTATGGAAGGAAGCAATGAAGGCCCCTTGTGGGCTTTTAAATTGTTCTAAAAATGGTCTAATTCTAATTTTTTTTTTTAATTACATGAGACTAATATTCATATTACAACTTATATTAAATGATAATATTACTGATATTTAAAATTAGATAATTAGTAAGATAAGTTAACATATTAAATTTTATATAGTACCGCCCAGATTTTTACCTTCTCTAATATTCTAGGAAGACCTACAAATATAGCACTATCCAGATTTTTACTCTTTATAATACTCGAAGGACGCCTACAAATATAGCACTGCCCATATTTTTATACTCTACAATATTTAAGGGATGTCTACTCCACTCACATTTCGTAAGGAAAAATATTACCTCCACTCAATTATGAATTCATAACTAAGGAAAGATATTAAAATCTATACTTACTTTTCTAGATGTTCGAACCCTTGCTCTCACACGAGTAAAAACTCTCACATTATGACAAAGGCCTATTGGTTGGTCTAATTATAATTTGTAGTCTCTTTTAAGTTATTAATTTTTAAAAAATAATATATATATATATATATATATATATATATATTTATATTTATATATGAGTTGAATTATTGGCAACCTTCAAAATTCTTTTTTCAATTATACTCTATTTAAAATAAAAAATTTCTTTTAAAATTTTCAAACCTTTACTCTACACAAAATTCAAAAATACTAACTTTCAAAAAGAAAAATAATCAATATGAAAAAGAAAGAGAAAAACAAACAAAAAATTTGAAACCGGACTACTAAAAAAAAATAAAAATGAGAGAGCAAGAGAAGCAAATATCATTCAATTAAGTTTGGGTCATAGAACTGAGCTTTATTATTTTTATTCTCAAGCTGTAGCAAATTATTCAACCTGACATCTGTATATTTCAAGTTTGTTAATTATATGAGGATTTAATCACTTGATTGAAAGCGTTCCAAATATTACAAAATGCTATCGTTGAGTTTTCCCAATACATGTAGATTATAGAATAAAGATAGACAAAAAACAAGTAAGTGACGTTAATTTTATTTACATTTGTCCTTAAAATATAATTGCATGAAAATAGGGATTTTGGATGCCAGTAGTCCCACTCAAAGTATTTTCGATGCATAGCCTATTTAAAATACTTTGAAGTCTTATGGGCTTCTTTAAATTTGGCCTAACATCCATGATGATTGATGAGTGGAGCTTCTAATACCTGTTTTAATTATATTTGATTCTATTTTCTTCTTAAAACCCACTTGCGTTTTCTTTTCTCTTTTTTCCCCTACTTTCTCACGCATAAAACAAAATGGTGTCCTAATTCTCTACACTATACGCCAAATAAGTATTTTGGGTGATAACTCTAATTTAAGATAAACGTACATTTAAGTTTTAGTTTAAGAGGAGTACTTAAGTATGAGAATAATTAATTTTTTTTTTAAAGTATGAGATTAATGAAAAGAAACAATGATTATTTCAAAAAATTATTATATGGACGAGGAGTTAAAAAAAAAATAAAAGAAAAGAAGATGCGTTGAGATTAAAATAAGAATTGTCCTAATCTATAACCCTCCCTCTCGTGTTTGCCATGTGAGTTACTTAAAAGGATCAAACATATTAACGCATGCCGTTCTATGCTTGAGATGACTTAGGTGAATCACGTGCAACATACATGATTCACTTACTATACTCGTCTGACATGTGTTAAATGTCACACATGTGATTTAAGTTATCAACTGCTATCACTATGACAAGTCATTTATCACTCACTGAGAAATCAGACAGTGTCGTTTGCTCTAGAATTCTACTTCATATTCATAGTTCAACGATCTCCAACTTGATCCCAAAATCCTTGCATTCTCATAGCATACTCTCCTCAATTATTTGTAACTTCACCTTCTATAGATGCTAGCTAAATCTAAGCATAGCTCAACTTAGCATCAAGAATTGATTAAGTCAACATATCAGTTATGTTTTTATTGGTATGAACTTCAACCAACTAAATAGTCCTTTTAGAGACTTCAGGCCCAAAAAATGGAGTTTAATATCAATATGTTTAGTGTTCTCATGATGGACTTTGTTTTTACTTAAGCATTTGGTAATTTGGCTATCAAATAAGTCTTTTATAATATATTATAATTCTCCAATTCATTCAACATGCCATTTTAACATATTGCTTCTTTGAAAGCCTTTGTAGAAGCTGTGTATTCAACCTCTATTGTTGATGGTGTAGTTGTTGATAGTAAACAAGTAATCTATAAGAGACATTCTATTGTCGGAATCTCCTACATAATCAGAATAAATATACCCCACAATCAAGTTGTCATTTTGCCTTTCACCCCTATATAATAAACCATAGTTAGATGTTCCCTTAGACCCCCAAATATCGATTTTATAGCCCTTCAATCCTCTTTGCCAGGATTATCTATAAACCCTACAGATCGACAACATATAAGATATTTGGCCTAGTTAATACCATTGTATACATTATGAAATTTTGGTCATTTATAATTGTTTAAAATTTGTACTTGGACATTGCTGACTTGACAATCTTAAATGTACTACAATGTTGTCATCACTGGCTTGTTGTTTTGCATCCTAAATATCTTCAAGACTTTGATGATATAACTTTCTTAAAAAGGAAATAAAGTCTTAATTCTCTTTATTGCACCAAGGTCTTTCATTCAAAACTCTTTATCAAATTGTTGCTTTATAAGCTCTATCTAATTCATATCATTATATGTTAAGAGATTGTCAACAACGTATAAAATTAGATAGATCATGTCATCTTCGTTGACCCATCTGAAGTACAAATCACAATCAAAGCTGTACTTTTTAAAGTCCACATAGAACTGTCAAACCTCAAATACCATTGCCTAGGTGATTGTTTGAGGCCATAAAGTGACTTATTCCATAGGTAATCCGAATTTGAATTCTTAGAACCTACAAAGCCTTCAGTTGTGATATTACAATGTTCTCTTGAGCTCACCCTATAAGAAAGCAGTATTTACATCTATATGTTCAAGATGCATACATTTAACTGCAACAAGTGAAGGGATAATTCTGATTATGCCATGTCTTACAACTGAGAAGAAGACTTCTGTAAAGTCTATCTCTTCTTTTTGTGTGAAACCCTTTACAACCAACCTAGCCTTGAACCTTTTTAGTTCAATACCTAGTATCCATTCTTTAATCTTGAAAATCCATTTGCACCTTACAACTTTCTTACCTTTTGGTTTTTAAATTAGCTCCTAAGTTTTATTCTTGTGAACAGATTCCATCTCATCTTGCATAGCTTTAAGCCATTGACTTGAATTTTGACTTGTAACACCTTCAGCATCAGTTTTTGGTACTTTTTGGTCTAATTTATATTCTGCTATTAAGGCATATGCAATTAAGTTAACATATCCCCATATCTTAGCTGCTTTTACTTTCTTCTTTTGCTTGTCTCCGGTAAGATGATAATCTGGAATTGAAACTTATCATGTTGTCTCGCTCAGCGACTTTATCTATTTCTTCATCATCGAGCATCATTTTGCTCTTTGTCATGTTTAGCCTTAGTCTTAGACAACTCCACCTCAAAATGAAATTTATTAGGTTTTGAAATCTGTTAAATGTCAATTCGGTAGCAACTTGATCCTTCCGTATTTCAACTTTATTAAAGACCACATCCCTACTACTTAGATCAGTGCACCAATGCTTAGAGCCTTTAATCTCATCATGATACCTTAAGCAATAGATGAACTCATATTCATAAGATAGCAAGCTATATTCAAAGGTTTAGCCCATAATGCCTTCAGTAGTTTAAAATAGAACAACATGCATCTAGCCTTTTCTAGTAGAGTTCTATTTATTTTTCTTCCAAACCATTTTGCTGAGGTTATGCTCAATTGCCTAAGAATGCCATTCTTAATACAAAGATCATTAAATTGCTTGTTACATTACTCTAAGCCATTATTTGTTTTATGCCTTCTAACTTTTTTATTTCTTTGAGTTTCAATCAAAAATTTCCAGTTCTTAAAGCTGTCAAAAGCCTGATCTTTATTTCTTAAAAGATAAACCTAAGCCATCCTAGAGAAGCCATCAATCAAAGATAGAAAGTACTCAGTTCTATCTAATAATTCTGTCTACGAAGGATCCATAAATAAGAATGTATGTATTCTAAAATGTCTCTTGATGTATACACAGCAGTCTTAAATCTAGCTCTTGAGGACTTGTCTAAGGTACAGTCCCTATAAAACTTCAAGGCATTTATCTTATCTTTACCTACAACTCCCTATTTTTTTTAATTTTTTCAGCACCTATTTCACTCATGTACGGCTACCGTAGATGCCATAATAATATTTTATCTTGAACATGGTTTATAGCAATAGTTATATCAACAACTATGGCTTTACCTTGTAACATATACAAGCCATTTGTCATGTCACCTTTTATCAACACCTTAGACTCTTTAATGACCTATAAGGCACTAGATTTAACTTTAATAATACACTATGCCTTAGAGAGAGTAAATTACTATAAGGCACTAGCTCAAGTACATGTCTTACATTAGATAACTTTCTAACTATACCATTAGATATTTTTAGCCTTATATATCCAATACTATTGACCTTACATGATGCATTATTACTCGTCATGACCTTACCACAAGTATGACAACTAGTAAAAAGATATCTATTTAGGTATATATAGTAAGTACAACCAGATTCAAGAAGCCATTTACCTTCAATTTGGTTCAAGAGGCCATAAGAACTCCAACTAAGCCATAGCAATCTTCATGCTTATCAGAAACAACAGGAGCATCGCCATTTCTTTCTTTAGTCTCCTTAATCTTGTTCTTCCTCTTAGCGTAATTCGTTTTAAAGTGTTATTCTTTATGGCGCTAAATCACTTTAAATTATTATTCTTAAACTTGGATCTTTCATTCTTTTTTCATTTCTAGCCATCCATCTCCTTTTATCTTTCTCTTATTGTCAGTCTATCACAATCTCTTGTTTCAAATTTCTTTAAATTTTCCTTTAAGCTTAAACATTCTTTGACATCTTGCATTGTCAAATATTAGCTCCCATACAATAGAGTATTAAAAAATATTTATAAGAAAATGGTAATGAAGACAATAAGATGATTGCTTTATCCTCATTTTTAATTTTCACATTGATGTCTTCTAGATCTAATATGATCTTATTGAAGGCATCAATATTAGTAGATAAAGAGCTCTCTTCTTTCATTTTGAGGGTGTGTAGTCTTTTTTTATATATAATTAGCCTCTTAGTAAAAGACTTCTTGGAGTACAATTCCTCCAATAAGTTATTTGATCTTAGCTTCTTAGTAAGAGACTTCTTGGAGTAAAATTCTTTCATAGACTAGCAATTGTTGTTTGATACCCTACCTCTCTCAGAGCTCCATCACTAAGACTTCGAATTATTATGTTATGTGCTTTGTCTATGGCATCTTGAAGATTGTCATATTTACTCTTGCTAGGTTTCTAGGAGCTTTGGTTGTCCCTCAAGACTTCTTTAATCCCCTGATGAACGAGCAATAACACTATTTTGAGTCTTCATGGATGAAAATCATTCTACTTAGTGAACTTCTCCATATCCAGCTTCTTAGTTGCCATTCTTTATATAAGAATAATAAATGTATAGTTCTAATACTGAATTGTTGAGAATAAGATCAAAATAGTCCTAATCTACAACCCAAGATCAATCACCACACACTGATTAATGGATTAAAAATGGATTACAAGTCAATTAAAGCTATTCAAATCAAAAAATGATACTGATTAAACATAGAACAAACAAGTTTATAGAGATTTAGCTATGGTGGTCTGCATCCTCTTAAGAAGCAGAGTTATTGCTTCTTTCATTTAGTGCAAACAAGTTACAAACTTACATAAAAAGTTTCAACTAACATTATTGTTAGCCTAAACGGTTATACGGACTTTGATTTTAATAATAACAAACCACGTGTCAAATGTAAAATGATAAATATTTATTTTACAATCTCACTAGCACTTGAAGGACTAGAATCATCCATCTGAGATCATTCCAAAGCAAATCAAGTCAGGGACAAGCTTTAAGGATACTAGCTTATGTCATTTCTCTCGTTACACTATTGTAATTCTAGTATGATTAAATGCATGTGTGATTAAGCATTAAAAGTTCAAATTAATTTTCATGAAATTTTAAATAAATCATTATTTTTATAATATAAAGGTTCTATAATTAAAGGAAAAATGATTTTACAAAATTGATCGATTTTAAGTTTATGGACTAAATTAAAAAATTTTTAAGAACTTTCAAATCAACAAGTATTATTTAAAATTCTAAAATTGACCTATTTGAAAGTTTTATAACATTTTTGGCAATAATATAATTTTATAAATCTTAGGGTCAAACTATAATTTTAGAAAATTAACGACTAATCATTTCACTATAGCAGCTAACTAATATTTTATGAGAGTTTATGGACTCAAACGGCTAGTTGATAATTTAAATAGTGATCTAATTACCCAAAATTTTAAATTATTTTCTAACAGTAACTTACAACAACAATCAAATGGCGATCCGTTTCAAAGTTAGTGACAATTCGATAACTCCTAAAAAGGTTAATAATGTTAGATCATAAACTTGATATAAAAATAAACAAATTCAAGCTCAAATACATAGAAGCTTCTTTGTGGTTGGTGTGGTAGGTTTGGTTGGTGTAGTTGATGAAGCAAATGAGGGGCAGGTTTTAAGGAATGGCTATGATTTGTGTAGTAGTTGAATATATATACGGTTGTGATTAAGTTATAACAAGTATAAATGCCCCCTCTCCCCTTTAGTTTATACATCAAGTGAAGCAACAAAAATCTAAGCTGTAAAGAGTTCAAAAATAAGAGTTGTATTTCAAAAATAAGTTGTATTTGAAGAAATAAAATAGTGTGGAGTGTTTGACTTTTCGAAATTCTCTAACAAAGTGGTATCAGACCTAGTATTCGGCACTTAACATAGTCATATAGCATATCAAACAAAACATATTGTCAAGAAGAATGTAATATCGTAAGAATCAGCTTGATCAGAGTCTAAATGTGCTCGCAATTACTGCCAAAAGTTTGTTGCCCAAAAACTAAGTCAACTTACCGAGTTGATCCGAGTTTAATCGAACCAAACCAGACTTAGCTGAGCCGAACTGAACTGGATACAAATCACGTCAGCTGGATCGAATCAGGTCGTTGACCGTTGATCGACATTCATCATTGACTGACGTTGACTATAAGTTTACCATTGATTGAATTTTTACTCGAGCTTCTCCTAAGCTTTTTTGAATTTTTATATTCATCTGTGCATTCAAAATCTCCAAATTCTTACTTAATTTTTGAGTTATGGAAAATGGTGGCATGATGTCATTCCAAGTTCCATAATTGAAGGAAAGCAAGTTTGACAATTGGAGTATCACAATAAAGGCTTTATTAAGTGCGCATGATGTGTTGGAAGTCATGAAAAAATGCTTTACAGTAACAGAAAATGAAGCTACTTTAACTGCAGCGTTAAAAGAAAATTTGAAAGACTTAAAGAAGAAAGAGAATCAAGTAAAGTATCTCATCTTTTAATCATCAGAAGAAGAGGCTTTTGAAAAGATTGCTCGTGCAATCTCCTCAAAGGAAGTATGGGAGAAACTAGAGACCTCTTACAAAGGAGCGGAGTAAATTATGAAGATTCGTCTCCAAACATTAAGAGATGAATTTAAGTCCTTACGCATCAAAGTATTCGAGTTAATTTTTAATTATTTTACTTGGGTTGTGACTATTTCTAATGAATTAAAAAGAAATGGTGAGGAATTAAAAGATTTTAAAGATAATTAAAAAGATAATTCAATCGGTAACTCGAAGTTTGACCATATTGTTATGAAAATATAAGAGACCAAGGATTTGGAGACTATGACAATCGAGTAACTCTAATGAAGGTTGCAAGCCTATAAAGAAAAGTTAAAGAAGAAGCAAGGCATCGAAGAATAATTCCTTAAGATAGAAATCAATTTAAGGAAGAGAGAAAAAAGCTCCAAAGAAGAGAGAAGACAATCTGGCCGAGGTAGAGGCCGAGGTTAAGGTAGAGGTCACAGTCATGGACATGGCTGGAATTTCAACAGCAACAACTCTAATTATAAAAGAGGAGAAAGCTTAAGTAGAGGAGGTGGAAGAGCCCACTTAAACTCGAAGTATGGAAAATCTCAAGTTCAATATTGTAATTGTCACAAGTTCAGGCATTATGCTTTACAATGTAGAATTCTAAGTACCGGAGTTAATGAGCAAGTGAATTATGTTAAAAATAATTATGATGAAGATAGTACACTTTTACTAGCACGTAATGATACTAGTGAAGGTTAAGAAAATACATGGTATCTTGACACAGGTGCTAACAATTAGATGGGCAGAAATAGCAGAATATTAGTAGAGTTTAATGAATTAGTTAATGGCAACATCGCTTTTATAGATGACTCAAAAGTACGAATGAAGGGAAAAGATAACATCTTTTTCGCACAACAAATGGCAGCTGCCAATTAATTTCAAATGTTTCATCGTGTGCCCAATATGAAAAGCAACATCCTCAGTTTGGGTTAACTCTTAAAAAATGGCTATAATATCCATCTAAAATATTATATTCTTTTCCTAAGAGATGAAAAAAAAAATTACAAAATGAGAATGTCAAAAAACAGAATGTTTCCTTTAAATATTTAAAATCATATTGCAAAGTGTTTCAAAGCTTGTTACAAATATCCAACTTGGATTTGGCATCTTTGATCTAGACATCTCAACTTTGGAGGACTAGAGCTATTATCAAAGAAGAATATGGTGAGGGCCTACCTTTAAATAATCATCCTAATCAAGTTGTGAAGGATATTTACTTAGCAAGCAGTTCAAAAATAATTTCCAAAAAAGCCAAATTTAAAAGCTTGGAAGCCACTGGAACCTATTTATACTGATGTATGTCGTCTATTCAACCTAAGCTCCCTTAGTAAAAGTAATTACTTTCTTCTCTTCATTGATAATTTTTTCAGAAAAACTTATTTGTATTTTTTTAAGCAAAAGTCATAAGCTTTCAGAGCTTTCAAGAAGTTCAAAACTGCAGTAGAGAAAGAAAGTAGACTTCGGATTAAAACTATAAAATTTGATAGAGCTGGAAAGTTCACTTCCAAAGAATTCATCGAGTTTTATGAAGAAAACAAAGTTTGGTGTCCTTTGACAGGTCTACGATCTCTCCAACAAAATGGTGTTGCAAAAAGAAAGAATAGAACCATTTTCGACATGACAAGAAGCATGCTTAAGAGTAAGAGACTATCCAAAGAATTTTAGGCTGAAGCTATTGTATTTGCAGTCTATTTATCCAACCGATCTCTAACAAGAAGTGTATAGAGCAAGACACTAGAAGAAGCATAGAGCGGAAGAAAGCCCGTCATCACCCATCTAAGATTTTTAGAAGCATTGCCCATGTGCATGTACTAGACAAAAGAAGAGCTAAACTGGATGACAAAAATGTGAAGTTCATCTTTATCGGCTATTACAATAATTATAACTGATTACAAATCGTATAAGAACATCATGATTAGCTGAGATGTAATTTTTTAAGGATAATAGGATTTTAACTCTGGTATGGATGCACTTTAACTTCTTTCCCATTGAAGAAGATGATCATACATAAATAAAACAAGTAGAAGAGAAACAAAAGCTAGCTACTTCATCTATCTCACTGCATTAACCACACATGAAGATTCACCACAACCTTTTTTAAATGAGAGAACTAAAGAATGCATAAAGAGTCTTCAAGATCTCTATGAGGTAATTAAAAAACTTGATAATCTCATTCTCTTTTGCCTTTTTGCTAATTGTGAGCTAGACTACTTTAAAGAAGTTGTGCAAGATAAATAACGAAAAAGAGCAATGGATGAGAAAATTAAGTCAATTAAGAAAAATGACAATTATGAACTTGCTACTCTTCTCAAATATTATAAGGCGATTGATGTAAAATGGATGTACAAAATATAGAGAAATGCAAAGAGAGAAATTGAAAGGCATAAGGCAAGGCGAATTGTGAAAGGCTATAGTCAAAAGGTTGGCATAGACTATAATAAGGTATTTGCTCCTGTTGTCTGACTTGAAACTATCATACTTATTATTTCTTTGGCTACTTATAACAAATGGAAGGCTTATCAATTGGATGTAAAGTTTGTCCTAAATAAAGTTTTTTAAAGAAAAATTCTACATTAAACAACTATTAGGCTATGAAGTGAAAGGTCATGAAGACAAAGTTCTAAAATTGAAGAAGACACTTTATAGGTTAAAGCAAGCTTTAAGAGCGTGGAATGATAGAATTGACAAATACTTCCAAGAAAATAGCTTTACTAAATGCCCATGTGAACATGCTCTCTATGTAAAAAGTAAATATGTAGACAATCTAATTGTGTGCCTGTACGTGGATGATCTCATCTTCACAGGAAATGATCCAAGCTTATTTGAAGAGTTCAAGAGAGTAATGACCATGTAGTTTGGGATGACTGACATTGAGTTGGTAGAGTACTATCTGGGCATTGAACTTAAGCAACATGTGAATGGTATTTTTATCTCATAAGAAAGTTATGTGAAGGTGATTCTCAAGAAGTTCAAGATGAAAGATTATAAGCCAATAAGCATATTAATGGAATGCGGAGTCAAATTGTTAAAGTATGATGAAGGAGAAAAAGTAGATCTAACACTTTTAAAGAGCCTAGTTAGAATTCTATGCTACTTAACTTGTATAAAGCCCAATATTATCTATGTTGTTGGACTAGTTAGTGGCTTCTTGGAAACTTCGACTATCGCCCATTTCAAGGTCGAAAAGTGGTTTTTCGCTATCTACAAGGCACAATTAACTTTGGCTTGTTATACTCAATTTGTAATGATTACAATCTTGTTGCATTTAGCGATAGTGACTGGAGTGGTAATGTAGATGATCGAAAGAGTACCAGTGGTTTCGTGTTGAAGAAGCAATCAATTGTCATACTTTCCACCTGTAAAGCAGAGTACCTGGCAACTGCATAAAGTATTTGTCATGCAATTTAGCTGAGGAATTTATTAAAGGAGCTGAATTTACCATAAGAAGAATCTACAGAGATTTTATTGATAACATATCAACAATTACCTTAGTTAAAAATCCTATCTTCTATGATCAAAATAAGTATATTGACACTCGCTAACATTTCATATGGGAGTGCATTGAGAGAAAGAATGTACAAGCAAAATATGTCAAATTGTAAAATCAAGTAGCTAATATCTTTACCAAACCACTCAAGTAAGAAGACTTTGTAAAATTCAAAAATTTGCTTAGAGTTACAAGATAAAGTTTAAGGGGGCGTGTTGGATCATAAACTTGATAAAAAAAATAAACAAATTCAAGCCCAAATACATAAAAGCTTCTTGTGGTAGGTATGGTAGGTTTGGTTAGTGTGGTTGGTGAAGTAGGCGAGTGATAGGTTTTAATGAACAGTTAGGATTTGTATATTAGTTAAATAAATGTATGGTTGTGATTAAGTTATAAAAAGTATAAATACCCCCTCTCTCTTTTGTTATACATTAAGTGAAGCAACAAAAATCTCAGTTGTAAAGAGTTAAAAAATAAGAGTTATATTTGAGAAGTGTTGTTAAAGAAATAAAATAGTGCATTTTAAGTGCTTGATTTTTTAAAATTCTACAACAAATAACAACTAGTTTTCTTGTTCAAACTATAAAAAGCCAAATCAAAATCATTTCAAACAAGTTGTTCACAATCTATCAAGCTTAGTCTCATTCATGTAAATCATCTTGTGCTTTCCTTTGGTTATTCACATACATTGATTCATTATTGAGCTATCACTTGCTTACATACTCTTGTAAGGAGTGTGATCTTTGTAAATTCTATTTTAACATCAAAATTTGAGTGATTCTGAGTGTGGAAAACATTTGAAAAAAGAGGTATGTGTTCATCTTGAATTGTAAAGATTTATACCTTAGAATTCAATTGTAAACATCTTGAAGTCTTCGGTTGTAAGGCATAGTTAGTGGAATCCTTAAACTTGGTTTGCTTAGAGGGATGGACGTAAGCAGGTTGCTAAAACACGCAAAAATATTGTGTTTGTTTCTCTACCCTTAACTCCTTAAATTTACTTGTTGAAATTATTATTATTCATCGAGTTACTGATAGTTGTTAGTATTGAATTGTGATGTTATTATTGAAGAAAATTTTAAATCTCAATTCACCTTCCACTTGGGTTGCCTTGCTAGAATTTTAAGTATAAACCAAAACACCACACATAATGCTTTATATACAATTCTATAATCATCCAAAAAGTTCGGTAAAAATGGACTTGCATTCTGGTTTTATTACAATAAGCCAAGAATTTTCCCACTTCTATTAACGACTTCTAATGGCCTCTCTCACATGTTTGGCATGTGAATTACTTAAATTATCAAATGGCATCAACAAATGTCGTTCTATACTTAAGATGACTTAGGTGAAATACACGCAATGCACATGATTCACTTATTGTACTAATCTAGTATGTGTTAAATGTCATACGTGAGTTATTCACATGATTCACTGCCACTATGACAAGTGATCTATCACCCACTAACAAATCCAACGGTGTCTTTTGCTCTAGAATTTTGATTATATTCATATTTCAACGGAATAGTTTAGCTATAAGGCCTTATTCTTAAATACATACTAGGAAAATTATCACTTGTATAATTTTAATTTACTCTGTTATCAAACATACTATAACACTTTCATAATGTATTAGTGGTCGACTTTAAATTAATAAAATGTATCTACTATCCACTAAACCATTAGTTGTCGTTTAAATGTGATGACTTCAGAGGGGTAATCTAGTCTATTTATACAGAAATAAGATATACAAGTGATAATTTAAGGGTATACAGTCGATAATATGACAATTTAAAGGTACATAAATGATAATTTTTCTTTGCCTTAATTTGAGTTTCAAGGGAAAATCGTTAATATGCTACATATTCATTAACTTACAAACGGCAGTTAACATTTTAGTGGACGGTAGATACATTTTGCCAGCTTTAGCTATATGATTGACACATATTGAAAGTATTGTAATACGTTTGATAAAAGTGTATTGTAAGGATATATGAATGATAATTTTCTTACATAATATTTAAAAAGAATTCTCTTATTACTTCTAATAATTTTCATACACTATCTATAACTTTTCATTTCTATCAATTATTAAGAAAATCATTTTGATCACTAATTTCTCTATGTCAGTCATTATTTACATTTATATATGTCTAATGTGTCTCATTTCCTTAAAATTTTAATGTTTCTCCTTTTATCACTACCTTTTATCACTACCCTTTTATCACTAAGAGAGAAAATTTATTCTATAAGAAATTTTCTTCTATTAATATTTAAATGCTGCTCTTTGGCTTTGTCATTGTCTCCTAAAAGTCTTTAATTGTGTTTGTATTAAGGAAATCTCGGGCCTGTTGTTAAACTTAAATTAGTTCAAGCAAGCCCTAGAGGCGTGCATGCATCTTAATGATTATATAGATTTTGGACTTTGTAACCAATTGTGATATTGAAACCATTTAAGTGTGAATCTTGTGTGAAAGATGAGAATCTACATTGATCGATTGCAAGAGTTAGGTCCTATTTTGCATTAAGCCACTATAGCTTAAGAGATACAGATTATTGTGGGAAAAAAATAGAACTATAAAATAAAAGTTAATACTATATAATAAATATGATTTTAAATAATAACTTTGACAAAAATAGTAAAAGTATTATAGGCTATTCAGCATACAAGTGGCACATGAAATCAACTTAACTTCCAAGACATAACAACTAGTGTTTATTAAATACTTTTGTTGTTATAATTTTTAAGATACAACTATCAAATTTTAATATTAAACAGACTTAGTTTCATTTTTTTTTTCTAATATCAATAAAGCTATTATGCTATATTGAGACACTAAGGTCATAGCCAACTGATAAGTCTCCTTTGTTGGGTTCTCAAAAAAATACTTTTCTAAAATGTAGGTGGAATAAATATTTCTTCTTATTTATTAGTAAGAACATATATGTCTCCTATTTATAAGAGTAGAGCCTTGGTCACTAGTCTAGTATATATTTTTAATTTATGCTCCATTGTTGGGATGCCAACGGGTAAGATTTGGCGGAGATTTACCAATATTGAGCCTGCACTTGCATATCTGAAAAATATATAATAAAGAAGGAAAATTCTATCATCCCGTGATGAAAATTATTGCATCAATACCACGCTAGATATAAATATTATAAATTACATATAAAATTAGTAAATATAAAATAAAACTAATAAATTCATTCAAGATTATAAATTATTTAAAAAATTAATATTATTTCAACAGAATTTTAGTGCAAAATATTTTTTTCATTTACGAAAACTATTTTTTTAATTAAACAAAGAAAAAAATTACTCACTAATTAAACAAAAAAATTATACTAAAAAAAATAAAATAATTTTTATTGAATTGGTTTGACTATAAATTCTATATTTATTCTAGGCCATTTATATATTTTGTTTTCCCATTTTCTATAATAATATCTATTTATTACATAAGTTAATTAAGCGTAATTATTTATTTTGATGTGGATCAAGTAAAAATAAAATAAAATAATATTCTTATATTACTAGATATATATATATGATATATCAATGAAATTATATCTCATTTTGAGTCTTACGTATATTTTATATAGTTTCAAACTTTTTACTTATACTTTGAGACTATTTATAGTTGTTGATAAAGCGTAGAAATATGCAAAATAATATAATTTTACAGCAACTATAAAAGATATTAAAATAATATTTTTTCAAAATCCGATTTTAAGAATAAATTTCATCCTTAATAAAACATAACATGTATTACATCAATGCAAAATTAGCATTATTCAATTTAAATAAAAAATCAATAAATATATTCGGTAATAAACATTATAATGAGTTTTTATTTTACAATTGTGAATTTTTTATTTAATTTTTGCATTAACTCTTACATTAATTTACTTATTTTACTTTTTATACATAAGTTTTGGGCATAATCTAAAAAAATTATGTTTTTTTTTTTTGCACTTAACGTTGATTTACTTATTTTATGTTATATTTATAGGTTTTCATTGTATTTACTAATAATACATCAATTTATCATTTTTTATAATAATTTACTTGTTTTACTTTCCTTTTACAAGTCTTATACTTTATTTCCAAAATTTATGTTTTATTTTATAGTTAGCGTTAATCTACTAGTTTTATGTTATATTTATAAGTTTTTTATTTTATTTACAAGCAATATATTAATTGAAAAGTTTTAAATTAATTTACTTGCTTTATCTTCTACTTACAAGTCTTATTTAAAATTTATATTTTATTTTGTGCTTAATATTGATTTACTAATTTTATGTTATATTTATAATTTTTTACTTGATTAAATGCATTAATTTATTAGTTTATAGTAATTTACTTATTTTACTTTCTATTTACAACTCTTTTATTTCATTTCCAAAATTTATGTTTTATTTTATAGTTAATGTTAATTTACTAATTTTAAGTTAAATTTACAAGTTTTTGTTTTGTTTACTAGTAATACATCAATTTACTAGTTTTATATTAATTTACTTGTTTTATCTTCTATTTATAAATCTTATGTTTAATTTATAAAATTTATGTTTTATTTTGCACTTAATGTTGATTTACGAGTTTCATGTTATATTACCAAATTTTAATTTTATTTACTAATAATATATCAATTTATCAGATTTATATTATTTTACTATTTTGCCTTCCATTTACAAGTCTTGTGTTTAATTTATTAAATTTATGTTTTACTTTATAGTTAATATTAATTTACAAGTTTTATGTTTCATTTACATAATTTATGTTTAATTACAGTATTGATGTCGTAGCTTTAATCATGGCATCAAAAAATGACCCTTTCTAAAATTTATGTTTTATTTTGCACTTAATATTGATTTACAAGTTTTATGTTATATTTCCAAGTTTTATTTTATTTACTAATAACACATCAATTTATCAGTTTTATATTAATTTACTCGTTTTATCTTCCATTTACAAGTCTTATGTTTAATTTCTTAAATCTATGTTTTATTTTATAATTAATGCTAATTTATAAGTTTTTTTTATTTATATAATTTACATTTAATTACGATATTGATGCGGTAAGTTTACTCATGGCATCATCGAATGACCCTATATATATATATATATATATATACACATATGATCTTTATTTTTAATATTATATTTTATTTATTTATGAAATGTTAAATCAATTTTATTGAATTAATAGAGAAATAGTGTTTTGGTCAAAATAAGGTTATGGTTTTCCTTATAAAAAATTTGGGAGTTTACATGACAATTTCTCCAAACCTTAGGGGTTTAGGTATCATTTTCTCTTAATGAATTGTAATAGAAGTTGTATTTTGCCATACTAAAATATACTTCTCCAATCGTGGTTTTAGAAGGTTGACATGCATTATTACAGGTATGAATTTTCCTAAATACAAATTTTGTTATTTTTAAAAATAGAAAATTGAGTGTTAAACTATGAAAAAAGGGATTGTTTTTGTATTCTAATATTTGAAATGTCCAGTTTGTTAGATATTATCCAATAGGAAATGAGGGGTGTAGCGATATCTGCTAATTGGAATGGTGAATACGCAATCACAAAATAATTTAACAAGCCCCTTGCCATTTTTAAAATAAATACTCCAAAGATAAAGCCTGAAGATTCCGACTGCGACCTGCAATTTTGTTTTTTGTTTTTGTCAAAATATCAACTCATAAATATTTTATGTGATGGATAGTCAATTGACTGAAAAAAAAAATAAAGTAAAATTTAAGAAGCTAAAAAATTTTCCGGATATTTAACAAAATTTGCGGGTCTTTAGATTCAAAAGTAAGACATGATTGACCATGAGGAATTGAAATTAGATAACTGTAAATAAAAGAAGGTAGTTGCCGTATTGAAAGGTTTAACTATTATCGATTTAAGGGGTAGTGATGTTACACGTTGGGTATTTAATAATTTGTATTCGAAATAACATGCTTCACTTGCATAATTGATTGAAACTAGAAATTTGGAGTACTAGACTTGAGTAAAAATAGATGCCAATATTTTCCGCTAATAATTAATAAGAGGGGCACCAATATCGGGAGGAAGACTTTTCTGAACTTGTCGTCGATGGAGCTTTACAGTTGTTCGCTTGGCAGTTGGCTCATCAACTCTTCCACCACAAATTATATGATCCCACTTGACATGTCATTATTTAATTGAAGCGATGGAAAATGATATGCACTCATATTAATCCTATTGAGATAAATTTTTGGGTAAGATTTCGTTAATTTAAAATTTATCCTAGATGATTGTTGATGCAATTTTTCCCGCGTCTCAACAGCAGCTCGAACCTTCCAACAGCTGCCTCCAAACAGCTGAGATGGACTGCTCGAACCTTCCGTCATGGATTCAAACAATGCCTCGATCCTTCTGTCATGCAGAAGCTCGATCTCGAGCAGGCTACCCCTTCGTCCTATTTCACTGCCTTCTTCGAATCCGAGATCTCCTGACCTGTACTCACGTAAAACCGAGTCAGGGTCACGGCCAAGTCCCAAGAAACCCTCCGACGCTTAAGTCAAGAATCGGGTTTGTCTTTTGGTATCTCCCTTAGTGAGGGAGACCTGAAAACGAAAGGGTATTATTTCGCCTCCTTTTGGATAAGTATGGTGTTTTCGAAAATCAAACGAGAGAGGTTAGAATAGGAAGAACTGCTTGAGCTTATGCATCCTTTTGTCTCTCAAAAATCCAACCCTCCGTGAATTCAAATGCCAACCTTTGTAACGCTCCCTTCGCTTCCTTTTATACTCCATTTTTCCCGCTCTTCTCATTTCCAGTCAGTCCACTCCCACGCTAGTGGTATCTCGGTCCCTCAAACAAATGGGTTTGGCGGAATATTCCCTATGGATGAGCTGCTGTCCCCTTAACACGATTCAGCGTGGCTGATCACCATGTCGGCAAGTGCGCTAGGAATTATGACACCTGAGGCACATGCCGACCACCCAAGCAATGAGATCACCACTACACCACGTGGGACCCCGTCGACATTAAAGGTGTGCCGTGATTCTCAGAGGATTCTCGAGAAAACTGGCCTGGGCTGCCCTGGCCTGGTCTTGCCCACCAGTGCTCGTGGATCTCACGAAAGGTGAGAGATGTGCTCTGGCCTCGACCTTGACCAACTTTGACCCGAGGGACGACCTCGAGCAGCAAGGAGTGCTTAGCCTTGACCTTGACCAGCTTTTGACCCGGACGACCTCGAGCAAGCGATGGAGTGCTCTGGGCTCGAGCAACTATAAATCTCTCGACTTTGACCATCTTTGACCGTAGGGATGCTCTGGCTAGTCCGTCCTCTGGGTGTTTTACTCGAGCTGAAGGGCTTCGAGGGCCTGCCTAATATTACCCAAACACCAGCCCCCGGCTTAGTCTTTGAGTGAAGCGAGATAAGACCTGAAACTCAAGAATGATGGGCCGAACTCGCAGCTTTTTACTCTTCCCCACGCTCTTCTCGCTGAGCCTATAGTTGGTCGTGCTTGGCTCTATCCCACCCGAGGTTTAGGCTTGGGACCTCCGCCTTGTATTCTTCATGAGCTTCTTCGCTGGGCCTCAGAATCGACCTAGGCTTCTTCCGCCACTCCCGCCAGCCCGCAATCGACCGAGGTGCCTTCGCTATTACTCCCGCCGGCCTCGCACTGATCAAGCATGGCACCGCCCCGCCTAATGACTTAGGCTTTGGGACTTCCGGCCAAGGAGCTCTTCTTGATCTTCCGCCCGGCCCGCACTGACCTGCCCACCGATACTCCCGCCGAGCCTCGCACTGACCTAGCTGGCACCGTCCCGCTGGGACTTCTAGCCAAGGAGTTCTTCTGAACTTCGCTAGAGCCTTTAATCGACCCGAGCGCCTTCGACATTACTCCCGCCCGTCTTCAATTGACTCGAAGCTGGCACCGCCCCTCCGGACTCTCGCCAAGGAGTTCTTCTGAACTCGCCGAGCCTTTAATCGACCCGAGCATCTTCCGATATTACTCCCGCCTCGGTCTTCACTGACCTGAAGCTGGCACCGCCCCTCCGGGACTTCCGCCAAGGAGTTCTTCTCAAACATCCGCCGAGCCTTTAATCGACCCGAGCGCCTTCTCGATAACACTCCCGCCTCGGTCTTCACTGACTCGAAGCTGGCACCGTCCCGCCTAATGACTTAGGCTTTGGGACTTCCGCCAAGGAGCTCTTCTTCCGCCGAGCCTTTTAATCGACCCGAGGTCTTCGATAACACTCCCGCCTCGGTCTTTAATTGACCCGAGCTGGCACCATCCCGCCTAATGACTTAGGCTTGGGACTTCCGCCAAGGAGTTCTTCTTCCGCCGAGCCTTTAATCGACCCGAGGTCTTCTGATGATACTCCTGCTCTGGTCTTCAATTGACCCGAGCTTGGCACCGTCCCGCCTAATGACTTAGGCTTTGGGACTTCCGGCCAAGGAGCTCTTCTTCTCGCCGAGCCTTTAATCGACCCGAGGTCTTCGATAACACTCCCGCCTCCGGTCTTCACTGACCCGAAGCTTGGCACCGTCCCGCCTAATGACTTAGGCTTTGGGACTTCCGCCAAGGAGCTCTTCTTCCGCCGAGCCTTTTAATTGACCCGAGGTCTTCGATAACACTCCCGCCTCGGTATTCAATCGACCTGAAGCTTAGCACCGTCCCGCCTAATGACTTAGGCTTTGGGACTTCCGCCGAGGAGTTCTTCTTCCGCCGAGCCTTTTAATTGACCCGAGGTCTTCCGATCACACTCCCGCCTCCGGTCTTCAATCGACCCGAGCTTGGCACCGTCCCGCCTAATGACTTAGACTTTGGGACTCCTGCCAAGGAGCTCTTCTTCCGCCGAGCCTTTAATTGACCCGAGGTCTTCCGACAACACTCCCGCCTAGTCTTCAATTGACCTGAAGCTTAGCATCGTCCCGCCTAATGACTTAGGCTTGGGACTTCCTGCCAAGGAGCTTTTCTTCCGCCGAGCCTTTTAATTGACCCGAGGTCTTCTGATAACACTCCCGCCTCGGTCTTCAATCGACCGAGCTTGGCACCATCCCGCCTAATGACTTAGGCTTGGGACTTTTAGCCGAGGAGCTCTTCTTCCGCTCGAGCCTTTTAATCGACCCGAGGTCTTCCGATGATACTTCGCCTCCGGTCTTCAATTTACTCGAAGCTTAGACCGTCCCGCCTAATGACTTAGGCTTTGGACTTCCTGCCAAGGAGTTCTTCCGCTTCTAGTCTTCATTTTGAACTTACATTATAAATGCTTTTCTTATTGCTACATACATTTATACTTTTACATATCCCATCCCTGGACGTAAATCTTACATTAAGCATTTTATAATACATGGGACTTACCTGAAATACTTCCTCGTGAGTCATGTGCTCCACTGCCACTGACCTCTCGTCCTGTCTCGGATGAGCTATCCAGTATGTTCTCGGTCCCGCTAATTAATTTACTCTTTTTATCTTCCATTTACAAGTCTTATGTTTAATTTCTTAAATCTATGTTTTATTTTATAATTAATGCTAATTTATAAGTTTTTTTTTTATTTATATAATTTACATTTAATTACGATATTGATGCGGTAAGTTTACTCATGGCATCATCGAATGACCCTATATATATATATATATATATACACATATGATCTTTATTTTTAATATTATATTTTATTTATTTATGAAATGTTAAATCAATTTTATTGAATTAATAGAGAAATAGTGTTTTGGTCAAAATAAGGTTATGGTTTTCCTTATAAAAATTTGGGAGTTTACATGACAATTTCTCCAAACCTTAGGGGTTTAGGTATCATTTTCTCTTAATGAATTGTAATAGAAGTTGTATTTTGCCATACTAAAATATACTTCTCCAATCGTGGTTTTAGAAGGTTGACATGCATTATTACAGGTATGAATTTTCCTAAATACAAATTTTGTTATTTTTAAAAATAGAAAATTGAGTGTTAAACTATGAAAAAAGGGATTGTTTTTGTATTCTAATATTTGAAATGTCCAGTTTGTTAGATATTATCCAATAGGAAATGAGGGGTGTAGCGATATCTGCTAATTGGAATGGTGAATACGCAATCACAAAATAATTTAACAAGCCCCTTGCCATTTTTTAAAATAAATACTCCAAAGATAAAGCCTGAAGATTCCGACTGCGACCTGCAATTTTGTTTTTTTGTTTTTGTCAAAATATCAACTCATAAATATTTTATGTGATGGATAGTCAATTGACTGAAAAAAAAAATAAAGTAAAATTTAGAAGCTAAAAATTTTCCGGATATTTAACAAAATTTGCGGGTCTTTAGATTCAAAAGTAAGACATGATTGACCATGAGGAATTGAAATTAGATAACTGTAAATAAAAGAAGGTAGTTGCCGTATTGAAAGGTTTAACTATTATCGATTTAAGGGGTAGTGATGTTACACGTTGGGTATTTAATAATTTGTATTCGAAATAACATGCTTCACTTGCATAATTGATTGAAACTAGAAATTTGGAGTACTAGACTTGAGTAAAAATAGATGCCAATATTTTCCGCTAATAATTAATAAGAGGGGCACCAATATCGGGAGGAAGACTTTTCTGAACTTGTCGTCGATGGAGCTTTACAGTTGTTCGCTTGGCAGTTGGCTCATCAACTCTTCCACCACAAATTATATGATCCCACTTGACTTGTCATTATTTAATTGAAGCGATGGAAAATGATATGCACTCATATTAATCCTATTGAGATAAATTTTTGGGTAAGATTTCGTTAATTTAAAATTTATCCTAGATGATTGTTGATGCAATTTTTCCCGCGTGCCTCAACAGTGCTTCGAACCTTCCAACAGTGCCTCCAAACAGCTCGAGCGGGACTGTCGAACCTTCTCGTCATGGATTCAAACAGATGCCTCGATCCTTCGCTCATGCAGTAAGCTCGATCTCGGCAGGGCTACCCCTTCGTCCTATTTCATTGCCTTCTTCGAGCGGAGATCTCCGGACCGTACTCACGTGAAACCGGGTCAGGGTCGCCGGCGTGTCCTAAGAAAACCCTCCGACGCTTAAGTCGATGAATCGGGTTTGTCTTTTGGTATCTCCTTAGTGAGGGAGACCGGAAAATGAAAGGGTATTATTTCGCCCTCCTTTTGGATAAGTATGATGTTTCGTAAAATCAAATGAGAGAGGTTAGAATAGGAAGAATCTGTTTGAGCTACGGATCCTTTTGTCTCTCAAAAATCCAACCCTCTGTGAATTGAAATGCCAACCCTCGTAACGCTCCCTTCGCTTCCTTTTATACTCTATTTTTCCCGCTCTTCTCATTTCCAGTCGTCCACTCCCACGCTTAGTGGTATCCGGGTCCCTCAGCACTGGGTTTGGCGAATATTCCTAGGGATGAGCTACTGTCCCTTAACTGGATTCGCGTGGCCGGATCACCATGTCGGGCAAGTGCGCTAGGAATTATGACACCTTGAGGCACGTGCTCGACCACCCAGCAATGAGATCACCATTACACCATGTGGGACCCTGGTCAGACATTAAAAGGTGTGCCAGGATTCTGTAGGATTCTGAGAAAACGGGTCGGGTTGCCCTGGGTAGGGTCTTGCCCAGCTGTGCTCGTGGATCTCTGCGAGCAGGAGAGATGTGCTCGGCTCTCGACCTTGACCAGCTTTGACCTGAGGGACGACCTCGAGCAGGCAAGGAGTGCTTAGCTCTTGACCTTGACCAGCTTTGACCCGGGACGACCTCGAGCAGGCGATGGAGTGCTCGGGGCTCGAGCAGCTATGAATCTCTCGACCTTGACCATCTTTGACTAGAAGGGATGCTCGGACTATTCTCTCATCGGGGTGTTTTACTCGAGCTGGAAGGGCTTCGAGGGGCCTGTTTGATATTACCCAAACAATGATATTACTAATTAAATTTTTATTTAGAGTAAGTTTTCTATCATTACTCAAAAATAATTATTAAGGAAAAGGAAAAATGCATGTATAATTATTAAAGTAACACAAAAAAAAAATAATCGAAAGAGAGAGAGCCTTTTTAAATATGGTTAAGTTATCTAACTTCAATTTTTATTTGAAAAGTGTAGATTATTTGATATCAATCTTTTACCAGTGAACAAAATATATAATTCGGGCCGGTGTATTAATAATGTATTGTTAAATAAATTAATTAAAAAAGAAAAAACTACAACAACTACTAATTAAGCTGAAACTAACTCTCTCACTCTTTATGTGATTAGAATAGAACGTGTTTCACCAATTGCTTAAGCATAAGAAACTCCTCTCTTTTCTTGCTTTTCTTTCTCACTTGTAGGATAATGTCTGGAACTAAGCTTGAAATTACCTACAATGGAGAATAAACAAATTTTGCCTTCCCCATGTTAAATCTTTCAAGATCTCTTTCAACATATGCTTCTTGAGATAACCATAATTTCTTAGTTTTGATATCCCGGAAAATCTTCATGCCAAGAATTTGTTTTGCCGGTCCCAAATCCTTTATTGCAAAAACTTGCTAAGCTCTTTCTTTTGATTATTAATCTCAATGACATCCCGGACGAGTAATCAACATGTCATCCACACAAAGCAAAAGACTATCGTAGTAGAAAACAACTCAACAATTCTCTTTAGATGAAATCATAGTTAGATCCCCAGCCTTTTTATCAATGAGAAGATAAAGCAAAAATCAAGACCATTAGGACATTGAAGGCGATGCTAGAAACTTGCCCTCCAAATTAGGAGAAAACAAAGTTGAATTCACCTTTCGATCGTCAATCAAAGATTAAACCTTGCCCCAAACAAGCTGATGCCATTGTCTTCTTGTTGATACTGTTTTCCCGCGTCCCTTCAAATAGTGTCAAAACCTTTCTGCTCGCAGTTAGCTCGAGCTCAAGTAGGACTGCCTTCCAATTCCAGTTCCTCTATCTTTACCAGAACGGAAGTCTCCCGGACCTGTACTCACGTAAAAGCAGTCGAGGGTCGCGGGTGTTGTTCCGGCGAAAACCCTCCGACGCTCAAGTTAGTAATCGGGTTGTTCTTTTTGTATCCCTCTTAGTTAGAGAGACCGGAAGAATGGAAGGGGTATTTTTGCCTTCCTTTCTGAATAATGGAATTCTGGAAAATCAGGGTGGAGGGAAGCAAGAAGAAGAACCTGTGTGAAATTTTTCGGAACCCTAACAACTTACCCGTCCGTTTCCTTTTATTCTCCATTTTTCCCGCCCTTTCTCTCCGAGATCATCCATTCCTGCGTCAGCGGTGTCTGGGTCCCTCTGACAGCCAGGATTAGCGTAATATTCCCTGGGAATGCGTGACTATCTGGTTGACATGGCTCACACGGCCTGATCATAATGTCGGGCATGCGTGCGTGAAATGATGACATTGTGGGGGCGTGTGCCGGCCATCGGTAACAGGGGCCATGCCATACCGTGTGGGGCGTCGGCCAGACATTGATCGGCACGCTGAATCATCGGAAGGGGGATTTGACTATTCCAGGTCAGCAGTGCTCGAATCTTATCTTCTCTCCGCACTGTCACTGGTGCTGCTAGGTCGTGGTTGGGAATTTTACAGACCCCGAGCAGGAGAGGGAGCTCGAGCTTTGATGGGGTTATGAAGACCTCAAGCAGAAAACTTAGCCTAGGCTCGAGATGGGTTGACCTCAAGGTCTTTTATTCACACTTGGCTGGACTCGAGGAGGGCTGCTTGATATTACACAAACACTTCTTTCATTCCTCTCGTCTTTTTTCATGCTTTGCAATGTTGACAACCGCCACTTGCTTTTCTTTTTCTTTTATAGCCACATAATTTTGATAGCCAAATTTTATGAAAACATTCAATTAGCCTTAACTTGTTCCCTTTAATTACTTAAACACCCAAATGAGATGGACCCAACAAACTAATAAAGTGGAATTACTTTACTATTATATATAGAGCTCAAACTCATCTGATTTGCATCAAATATTAATTAGCCCTACTTAGCATAGTTACGATGAATTTGATCGATGGAGAGCATGATACCGAGCTACTTGAAGCTCAAACTCATGTTTGGAATCACATTTTCAATTTCATAAACTCCATGACACTTAAATGCGCTATTCAATTAGGCATCCCAGATATTATCAACAAACATGGCAAACCCATGACCCTCAATGAGCTTGTTAGTGCCCTAACTATAAACCCATCAAAATCTCGATGTGTGTATCGCTTGATGCGCATTCTAATCTTCTCAGGCTTCTTTGCACAGCAAAAGTTAAGTAGCAGCCGAAATAATAATGACGAAGAACAAGGCTATGTTCTAACAAATGCTTCTAAACTTCTCCTAAAAGACAACCCCTTAAGCGTGACACCTTTCTTGCAAGCCATGCTAGATCCTATTTTCCTATCACCGTGGCAGCAACTGAGCACTTGGTTTCAAAACGATGATCCAACGCCGTTTCAAACGGCACATGGGAAGACTCTTTGGAAGTATGCTGGGGACGAGCCAAAGCTTAAAAATTTCTTCAATGAAGCCATGGCAAGTGATGCTCGGTTGGCCACAAGCGTGGTGATACATAAGTGTAAGGATGTGTTTGAAGGTTTGAACTCGTTGGTGGATGTGGGTGGGGGCACGGGAGCCGTAGCCAAGGTCATAGCTAAAGCGTTTCCAAATTTGGAGTGTACTGATTTTGATCTGCCGCACGTGGTTAATGGCCTCGAAAGCGATTTGGCCAATCTCAAATATGTTGGAGGAGACATGTTTGAGGCAATTTCCCCAGCTGATGCTGTTCTACTCAAGGTATGTGAATTAATTACTGTAGTTTAAATAAAGTGGTTTCTTGAGCATAAAATTAATATATATACTAGAAGGACCTCAAATTACGTATGCACATCATTAATTTTCCATTTCAAGTATTCAAATATTCTAAATTCTAATATTATTGGTGGTGACAAGCAGTGGATATTACATGATTGGAATAATGAAGAATGCGTGAAGATTCTTAAGAATTGTAAGGAAGCAATCACGAGGGATGGTAAGAAAGGGAAGGCGATTATAATAGACATGGTAAGAGAGAATAAAAAAGGGGATGATAAGGCAATTGAAACACAACTCTTCTTTGATATGTTGATGATGGCCTTGGTCACCGGAACAGAGAGAGATGAGAAAGAATGGGCCAAGCTTTTTGCGGATGCCGGTTTTAGTGACTACAAAATTATCCCTATTTTAGGTTTAAGATCTCTTATTGAGGTTTATCCTTAATAAGTTATTTATGGCCACTAGGGCTTTGCTAGCTTCAAGGAACTTTATTAAGATAACAATCCGAGTTCAAGTTAAAAAAATAGGAATTAAAATTTAAATTGAGTATTACCTATATCTTTTAAGGGGTAAAATAAAAAGTTGTTTAATTATGCTATAATTCTCATATCAAGTGCTTGTTTACGTGTTGATGCAACATTTTATTTTACTTGGATTGTCCATTGATTTGAACTTACCAATTATGTTGGTTACAAAAAGAGAACCCGAGTTGTAATTTGCGAGAATTACATTTTTTTCCTAATGCGTTTATAGTGAAATGTTAGTTTTATTAATGGTTTAAATTTCAAGCAAGGTTATGAACAAGATTTATTAAAACAATGGCAATGATAATAAAAATGGTATTGTTATATTAAATCAACTATTTAATACACAATAAAATTCATTATTATAATCATTGCGTTATAACTAATGATTTGAATTTAATACATACTTATTGGACGTTAATAAACTGATTTACAGAAAAGTTTGATTTGAATAACAGCCAAATTAATTTTATTTTTAACCCCAAGATCCAAATAGGGCGGCCAAACAAGTAAAATTACTTAAAAGAGTAATGCTATATATCCTAAATATTTTATCCTAAATAACTCTCCCAAACGTGACATTCATTAATTGTAAGATAATATAATTAATTCACTATCAATAATGCTACATATCCCAAATTTTTTATTATAAATAATCATTCCAAATGATGTGGTATTTATCAATTGGTTGGTAAAATTAAAGTGAATTAATTATATTATCTTATCAACTAGTTGATGAATGCCACATCATTTGATATAGTTATTTGGGATAAAAAAATTTAGGAATGTAGTATTACTCAAGTTTAAATAATTAAATTTATTTAATTTTCTATTTCTCTCAAATCTAATTTTTTATTACATAAAACAGGCTAGTGAGTACTCATCACCAATGTCTTTTGAATTATAAATTATTGTATAAATTTTTATTTTTTAAAAAAAACTGTAACTCAGGGGACTAATCTATAATTCATGCAGTTGAAAATGACCCTTTTGACCTATTATAATTTGTTGATGGTAAATTTGAAGATATGACAATACTACAATCTACTTTTGACGTATTATAATTATTTTTGTTTAAAATTCCTGGTTGATTTAATTTAACTACTGGGATAAAAAAAAAGTTGAGATACATGTTGGCCAACAAAATTACATCTCTCAATTAATCCCACAGGATATTACAAATTCAAACTCAAAATTTTAGGAGTCTATGAGATAGATTGATATCTAACTGTTTTTCTAATCTTGTAAGAAATCAAGTAATTAAAGGAATTGAGGTTCCATAATAATTAAGGTCAACACATGGTCATCTCAAAGCCTATAAATTCATCTGGCTAGCCAATTCTGTCTATGTTACATCATCAACTGACCATTGTTTTTTTACAGAGATAAAGATTTATTTCTTTCTTCTCAATCAGCCGAGTTACAGATTGCAGGCTTCATGCAATCTCTACTTTATTTATGAGCACTGAGTAAACTTCCAACATCTCCCAGTACAGATAACAGAGCTATCTGCAAACATTAGCAATATGTAGTATCCATTGATGAATTTGAAATATGTTTTTCTATTCACAAGCACTTAAATTGTAACACCTCGCCCCCAACTCCGAAAGGTTAATCTAACTGCAATTCATATAAATGTTAATATATCTTTGCAATTAATTACAACTCAAGCCTCAAATACAACATTAAATTTCAGAGGAAGAATTCTAATTTCTGCCAAACCATCTACAATCCTCAATCACAAGTTCTTTTTTTGACTTAACAGAAATCAATCCTGATTTCTGGAAATTGAATCATAATAAATTATAATGAATACAAAACTCATTAAGCGAACTAGTTTTTCATTTATTAAAATACATACATACTTATACATAATGCAAATGATTGATATGACATGGTCCTTTGAAAACATAGTAAAACAAATTCATAAAATCTCTTTCTATCACTTTCAAACTTCCATTTTTTCTTTCAAACGAATACATGTCCTGCAATGTGGCACTTTGTACTGTGTGTGGCATTTTGCACCATGTGTGAAACTTCGGGACACATTGACACTTGAGAGGTAGCCCTCACATAGTCTCTAGAGGTGGCCCACACACAGCCTCAAGAGGTGGCCCTCAATCTAAAATCTCATAAAACAAAAATTTAGTTTGCTAAAATCTACGTCCTCATTCACAGAAAACTTAATGCATTTTCGTGTTTATGCCAATGAACTATCACACACACAAATGCTTATGTACATAATCACGCCCAACACATAATAACACATAAGAAAAACACATGGGCAGAAACATATAAATCAATATCTACAAATATCAAAATTAGGTTTTTCAAATATGTGAAACATAGACATATTGTTTATTGTGATTCGTTTTAGAAGTCTAGTTTACTTACCTCTTAGCATCCACATGTAACAAATGCATATTGACATCGTCAGCTTAAAAATCATTAATAAAACTCTCATAAGACACAATTTCTCATAAGATATAATCAAGTCCTAATAATAAATTTGAATGTCCTCAAATTTTACATTTTAAACATTTACTAAACTCAACTTAAATATTCTCAATATTCGATCCCAAAACAGAGCAGCCCATGTTCTCCAATTTTTAATAAATTATTATCTTATTGAAAAAATCTCAAATTTTACTGAGCATATACTGATATAATGAAAATTCATTGGTAAAATTTACATAACTTAATTCCTTCAAAAAATATTGAAAATAATTTACATTTCAGATATCATCAAATCTGTTAAAACAGTTTTCTATTTCGAACATAATTGTTGTTTGGGGAATGCCGAGCAGGCCCGCTCGAGGACAATCTAGACAGAGCAGAAGACCTGATCACTAGCACGAAGACACCCCTGCTCGGTGTCAAAGCTGGTCGAGGTCAAGTATTCTAAAGCTGGTTGGGTTTTGATATTCCCATCCTGCTCGGGCAGGGTCACAAAGACCCTCGACCGCCGAGCAGCCCTAGTCGCTTTACGGACAGCACCATGAACAAGGAGAAACTAGAGCTCGAGTACAGACCAACCTAAGCATGGCAGTCACATCCCTCAATAACTTGTCACGACGATCGATAATCGACAGACACCCCCACGCCGTAGGGTTTCATCACTATTATCGATGACCGGCGCACGCCTCCACAGTATCATCATTATACACAAACCTACACGACATCATTATTTGATCATGGGAACCCATAGCCGTTTCGCATCCTATACCCTCAGGTTGTGCCGCAGCAACCCATAGCTGTTAGAAAAACGCAGGAGCAATTAATGCAGGGGTTGTTGCCCACACAAAGGGGGGCGGGAAAATAGGGAGATAAATATCAGACGAGGGACAAGGTAAAAATATTCTGATTCTAACTCTAATGTTTCTATCTGGACTCTGATTTTCTCTTTTCTCTCCTTACCTTTCCGAACCTTCTATATTTTTCAGTCTCTCGATTAAAAGGGATTAAAAAGAATCAACTTGATTACTCGACTTGAGCGTTAGAGGGTTTTCGCCAAAAAAATACCCGGCGACCCTTGACATTATTTCTGTGTGTACAGGTCGAAGGACATCACCGCTCCGAGTGAACGGAGAAATGCGGAACCAACCGAAAATCCCGCCGAGCAACCAAGTGACTGTAGCAAGCAGACTACTTGGAAGCAAGTAGAAAATGGCATTAATATTTTGGCGCCTGCCTGGGGATCGGTTCAAAAAGCCTGAATTCCCAGTACATTCAAAAAGCAACGTGACAATGGGAGGAAACAGCAGAAGAGGAGTAAGCTCCAAAGAAGTAGTGACCCTGAGAGAGGTGGCCAATGAGGTCCGGGATAGAGAAATACAAGAAAGGATGGATTGGATGAAAAGGCTGATGGAGACACTGGCGTCCATCCTACAGGAGCATAGGGACGGACAGAGGAAAGCAAGCAACGACGTTCTTGAATCCAGTTGTAGGAACTCTCCTACAGGGGGGAATATAAGAGACGAATCCCAGAGGCAGAAAGTACAGAACGCGGCTGGGAAGGAGAAGACAAACTTGGAGGAGAGAGAGTCCTGACAGCACTTACAAGACACGGCACCTACTTCTCGTGTAAACGAGTTGGAGGGGGAGGTGTGAAGGCTGGCACAGGTGGTTGAAGACCTTTGGGAAAACGGGAAAGCCCGAAGTTGGAGGATCATGTTGGACAAGGAGTCCCTACTTTCAGCGAAAATCATAGGCGTCACGATCCCCGGGGAAGAGTGGCCCGCTATTACAACTAGAACGTGCACATTCGCTGATTCGAGGTGATAGATTAGGTACTCAGAAGAGTGAACCAGAGTACCAAAGACCCCAGGCAAGGGGTGCTGGGCCCAAATTGGAAAGGTTCTTACATAGTCTCGCAGGTAGCCGGTCCGGGAGCATACAAGCTATCTTATCTGGATGGATGGGAAGTTAAAAGGCCATGGAATGCACAGCATCTGGTGAAATATTTTCAGTAGGTTCCCTTGTATTATAAGCATTGGCATTCAATTCCTCTCAAATGGAAGTGTGTAGATTCTTGTACATGAATAAAAGTAAGAAAAATGTTTCCAAAATTAATGAATCCTATATGAGCAAATTAAAGTTTACGAAATGATGCTAAAGGTCGTAAGTCTCAAAGCCTAACTTAAGGCGAGACGGTGCCAAGCATAAGCCAGAAAGGCTCGAGAAAGATAAGCTCGCTAATGAAGCTAAAGGCCGTAAGTCTTAAAGTCTAACTTAAGGAGAGACGGTGCCAAGCATAAGCTAGAAAGGCTCGAGAAAGATAAGCTCATTAATGAAGCTAAAGGTCGTCAGCCTCAAAGTCTAACTTAAGGCGAGACGGTGCCAAGCATAAGCCAGAAAGGCTTGAGCAAGATAAGGTCGCTAATGAAGCTAAAGGCCGTAAGTCTCAAAGCCTAACTTAAGGCGAGACGGTGCCAAGCATAAGCCAGAAAGGTTCGAGCAAGATAAGGTCGCTAATGAAGCTAAAGGCCGTAAATCTCAAAGCCTAACTTAAGGCGAGATGGTGCCAAGCATAAGCCAGAAAGGCTCGAGCAAGATAAGGTCGCTAATGAAATTAAAGGCCGTAAGACTCAAAGCCTAACTTAAGTCTAGACGGTACCAAGCATAAGCCAGAAAGGCTCGAGCAAGATAAGCTTACTAATGGAGTTAAAGCCACAAGTTTCAAAGCCTAACTTAAGGCAAGACAAAGAGCTAAACACAGTCAGGGCAAGCTCGAGCACGATAAGCCCATCAAAATTGATAAAGGGATCAATCAGTTGCTTCTGTCTTAGCAAATGGGCAAGAAAAAACAAAAACAAGCCAGAGTCCCGAGGACAAGGGAAGGGCTTAAAGCCTACTGGAAATCCATCTCACAAGGAATTAAAAACAAGACTAAAAATGTAAAGCCAAAGATGGAGAATCTGGTTTCTTTATTGCCAAAGTTACAAAGTACAAGTGCAAAAAAAAAATGAATACATCAAAGTTAGTTAAGGGGCTTGAGCAGTTGGGCTAGCAGTTGAGGGAGGGGCTTCAGAAGAAGGAGCAGCTTGAAGGTCCTTCTCGGTAGTAAGAGCAGCTTGGGCTTCATCGGTTGGAAGAGTACCTTCTCCAGGCCTTGTAGCGTCCACTTTTACCTCAACAGAGGGACCTCTTAGTTCCTAGGTCCGGGCATCCTGCTCTTTCATGTAAGCTCAGCCGCCTCGAGCTCGGACATATCCAGCTCAGGGTATTCCTTACCCAAGACAGACATGATACATTTGTAGCAGAATGTCAGCCCTTTATTGTACTCCTCCGTGAGTTGATTCCCCAAGGAGTCCACCTTAAGCTGAAGGCATGAAGTCTCTGCCTCCATGGTCCTCTCGAAAGCAAATCTCTGCACATCGAGGTCTTACAGGCATTAGCAAGCTCATCTCGGACTATGGACAACTCCTTATTGAGCTGGGAAGCCTTAGACTCCTCCATGGCAACCTTCTCCTCAAAGGTGGAGATGTCGGAATGAAGCTTTGCCACTTCCACCTCTCTCTGCTCGAGCGTCTACCTCAAGCTCTGGTTATCAGCTCTAATCTGCATCTCGAGATTCACAGCCTTGGCATGAGAGGCGCTGGAAGATATTAGTCAGTCGCCAATGCTTGGAGGACTCCAGCTCTTCCACGAAGCTTTCCCCCACGTGCTTGGTGAAATCTCTGACGTAGGGCTCGGTAAAGTCAGACTATTGCTCCCAAGAGCGTCCCGATCTGGATCTGATAGGGACGACAGCTCTGGGGACCCTCGAGGGGACTCCTTTGGTTGTTCCCTCACTCTCCCGAATAGGAGGAATAGCCCTAACTGGCGAGACGATGAGGTCGACTCTGGACCTCTTTGCTTGAGTAGAGGAGCTGCTCGGTCTGTTAACCGTGCTCGAGTGCTTCTTCAATCGAGAGAGAATGCCGCTCATGTCTTCCTCAGAAATTAGACCGAACTCGGCAAAGTTTTGGTGAGTTAGTAACTCTCTGCACGAGCTCGCATTATCCAAAGCAGTGTTAATGTTACATGCAGTAGCTCCTCCCCAACCTGGTAGGATACACTCCAAGAGACCGTGAAAAAGCCAAAAAGAACAATAAGAGAGAGTAAGCAAAAAAATCAAAGAAGAAGATATGATGAGCAGCAGACGACCTGGAGTACAAAAGCGAGAAGGAATTTGAGGAACCTCCTCGGTAGTAGAGGTTGCTCACCCCCAGTTTCCTCTGACAAAAAAGAATTTACTTTTAGTTGCCACCGGAGGTAGGGAAGTCGGTGATGGGTTTTTTGCCATTCAAGCTGGAAGTGAAGTAATACCAGCCCGCATCTTTTGGGCTGCTCTGCAGTTGGCATATATGCTTTATTTCATCTACCTTTGGCTCGCCCAAGTTACACCACCTCCATAGGACGTACAGCCCCGATAAAACCCTCCACCCGTTTAGGTTCAGCTGTCTCGGTGCCAACGCAGCTGGGAGAGGACCCGGGTAAAATAGGGCTGTAACACCCCATCTAAAACACTCTAGGTAAAAGTTGACATACCTTCGAAGACGACAGCTAGCAGTGTTGTTCTTTCCAGGGAGACGCAGATCAAGGCTGGCAGGGATGTGGTACATAGCCCTGAGTCGGCCTAAATCTTGGTGTGAGGTTTCACATCTCATGTTGTCAATAGCAAACGACTCGACCTCTAATCTTTGGCCGGCCCTTTGCCTCTGTTGTGCCTGGGTTTTCCCTACAGCCTTGACCTCTTCAAGACTTGGGTCTCTCACCAGAAACCCCTTACTAGCCTCGGAGCCGCTAAAAGAAGATGTTTCTTTAAGGGACATCCTGCGGGAATGTTGAGTGGCTGACATTTTTTCCTAGAGATATGATCTATAAAATAGGAAACCAAAAACCTAGAAAATAAAAAGGATGAGAACGAAGAGAAGAAAAAGAAGAGTTTATACTTGAAACTGACTTGATGAAGGCAGATAGCGACGACGGTAAGGAAAAAGATGGATTTCTCTTGCAGGCGGCAGTTTTTCAATTTTAGGTAAAGTGTGGAAACAAGAGGATGCACGGTGGAGAAATTAGGGATTTATAAAGAGGAAAGCAAGTCACGCCAACAGACGGCACGTTATTCATGAGGACACGACTGTTCAAATAACTGCCTCTTCAAATTTCAAACAAGTGGCCCAGATTAATCCACGCGGTGCACATTAAATGTGAAGTGATGGAAAGGCGGACAGCTCACCGTGTAGAAGCGAAAAAGGAGGGAACCTACTTGAACAAATAGTTTTCAGTCTTATCTCATTTCACTCTCAAGACTAGAAACTGTTTGGGGAATGCCGAGCAAGCCCGTTCGAGGACAATCCAGCCAGAGCAGAAACCTAATCACTAGTACAAAGACACCCCTGTTTGGTGTCAAAGTTGATCGAGGTCAAGTGTTCTAATACTAGTCGGGTTTTGATATTCCCATCTTGCTCTGGCAGGGTCCCAAAGACCCTCGACCGCCGAGTAGTCCTGGTCGCTTTACGGATAGCACCATAAATAAGGAGAAAACAGAGCTCGAGCAGAGCAAACCTAAGCATGGCAGCCCCATCCCCCGATAACTTGTCACGACGATCGATAACTGACAGGCACCCCCACGCCGTAGGGTTTCATCACTGTTATCGATATCATCTTTATATACAAACCTACACGGCATCATTATTTGATCACGGGAACCCATAGCCGTCTGATGTCCCATACCCCGGGTTGTGCCCCAGCAACCCATAGCTGTCAGAAAGACGCAGGCGCAATTAATGTAGGGGTTGGTGCCCATGCAAAGGGGGGCGGCAAAACAGGGAGATAAATATTAGACGAGGGGCAAGGTAAAAGGATTCTGATTCCAACTCTAATTTTTCTATCCTTACTCTGATTTTCTCTTCTCTTTCCTTACCTCTCTGAACCTCTTATTTTTCTGGTCTCTCCGATTAAGAGGGATTAAAAAAGAATCAACCCGATTACTGACTTGAACGTCAGAGGATTTTTGCTAGAAAAACACCCGGTGACCTCTGACACTATTTCTGTAGATACAGGTCAGAGGACATCACCGCTCCAGTGAACGGAGAAACACCGGAACCAACTGGAAATCCTGCTCGAGCAACCAACGACCAGAAGGCAACAGCACTACTTGGAAGCGAGCACAAAATCGCATCAACATATATTATACTGAGAGAATATTTAGAGGTAAATTTCAATTCTTGGTTTTTGATAATTTATTATGGAGAAGCATGATTAGATATTTGTAGTAGAAGTAAAACTTAAGATTTTACAGAAAATATACTGATAATGAGTTATTTCAAAAATTATAATAATTTATAAAAATTCATTTTGATTCTAAATTTTGGATATGTTAAACTATACATCTTCAAGAGTGTTTTGAAATTTTTTTCGATGAGATTGATTTGAATTCAATTTTTTATGAAATTTTCAATCAAAGTCTTAAAAAAACTAGAAATTTCTGGTTTCAGTGAAGAACAGGAATTGCGAAATGATTTTACCATGGCTAAACGTCTTAAAAAATTATAACATTTAGGTCAGTGATTTATATATACATGTCTAGTGTGATTCTGGAAATTTTCATGATTTTATGATGTAACAATAAATTGTTTTACATTTTTAAAGCAAGTGTTCATGATTTTCAGAGTTCCAAGTTAACGGTCCTCGATTTCATGCTCATTACCCTTAGTTTCAAGTTCTTTTGGTATTAAATTTAATAGTCTCAATATCAAGTTAATGGTAGGTGTTTCATGTTTATTGGTCTATTAATTTCATAATTTTCGAGGTTACAAGTTAATGGTCTCTGATTTCAAGTTAATAAACCTTGGTTGCATCTTCATTGCCCTCAATTTTAAGTTCCTTTGGTTTCAAATTTAATGATCCCAATATCAAGTTAATGGTAGGTGTTTCGTAGTTATTTATCCATTAATTTCATGATTTTTGGGGTTTCAAGTTAATGGTCCCCAGTTTCATGTTCATTGTTCCTTTGGTTTCAAGTTTAATTATCTCTGTATCAAACTAATGGTAGATGTTTCATATTTAATGATCTCAGTATCAAATTAATGGTAGATGTTTTATGTTTATTGGTACATTAACTTCATGATTTTTGGAGCTGCAAGTTAATGGTCCCCCGTTTCATATTCATTGCCCTCAGTTTCAAATTCCTTTGGTTTCAAATTTAATGGTCATAGGATCAAGTTAATAGAAGGTGATTCATATTTATTGGCCCATTAATTTCATGATTTTTGGGGTTGTAAGTTGATGGTCCCCGATTTCATGTTCACTACCCTCAGTTTTAAGTTTGTTTAGTTTTAAGTTTAATAGTCTCAGTATCAAGTTAATAATAGATATTTCATCTACATTGGTGCATTAACACCATGATTTTCGAGGTTGCAAGTTAATAGTCTCTGATTTCATGTTCATTGCCCTTAGTTTCAAGTTCCTTTGGTTTCAATTTTAATGGTCCTAATATCAAATTAATGATAGGTGTTTCATGTTTATTGCTTTCAGTTTCAAGTTTCTTTGATTTCAAGTTTAATAGTCCTAGTATCAAGTTAATGGTAAGTGTTTTATAGTTATTGGTCCATTAATTTTATAAATTTTAGGGTTGCAAGTTAATGGTCCCAGATTTCATATTTATTGTGCTCAGTTTTAAATTCCTTTGGTTTTAAGTTTAATGGTCCTAGTATCAAGTCAATGGTAGGTGTTTCATATTTATTGGTCCATTAATTTCATGATTTTTAGGGTTGTAAGTTATTAGTCTTCGATTTCATGTTCATTATGTTTTCTTCCTTTCACTAGTCACTGGATTATAATGTCATGCATAAGAGAATAGGGCATCCCACAGTACATGCTTTGAAACAAATTATAAAACTTACCAATCCTTCTTTTGATTTGAACAAATTTCTCACACCTGAATTTTGCACTGTATGTCAGTTTGGAAAAAGTCATGTGCAACATTTTCCATCTATTCAAACTACAATAATAAAACCATTAAAGCTAGTATATGTAGATCTTTATGGTCCAGCTCCTGTTTTATCCTCTTAAGGTTATCAATATTACCTTCAATCCTAGATGACTACACTAGGTTTACTTAGATATTTCCTCTTTCAGCCAAATCCAAAGCCTTACAAACTTTTAGACAGTTTAAAACAATGATTGAAAATAGCTTATCTAGGAAGATCAAGTGCTTGTAAACAGATTGAAGGGAAGAGTTTAGATTATTTGTCGCTTAATAAGCTAAACAGGGCATTCAATTTAGACACCTTTATCCATACATTCATCATCAAAATGGAAAAACAAAGAGGAAACATAGACACAATGTAGAGACTAGGTTAACTCTTCTTTCACAAGGGAATTTACCCTTGAAATTTGGTGGAATGCATTCCACACAGACAGCATATCTTATTAATAGACTTCCAACCATTGTTACGAACAATAAAATCCCATTTAAGTTGTCATTTCATAAAATTCCCAATTATTCTCACCTTAGATTGTTTGGTTGTGTTTGCTATCCTTGTCTTAGGCCATATAATGACCATAAACATAATTATAGAACAAGCAGATGCATATTTTTGGGATACAGCTCACTGCATAAACGGTATCTGTTTGGGTAATATCGGGCAGGTCTCCTCAAGGCCCTTTCAGCTCGAATAAAGCACCCCGAGGACACCTTAGCTCGAGCAGAAGGCCCGACTACTTGCATAAAGACGACCTCACCAGACGTCTCTCCTGAGTGAGGTCATGGAATTCAGAGCCGCGCGAGCCCCGAGCAATCCTCAGCCTACTCGAGGTCGTCCACCCCGGTCAAAGCCGGTCAAGGTCGAGGACTGGGCACTCCTTTCCTGCTCGCAGACGGTGAGCTCCCGAGCACAACTGGGTTGTCTAGTCACAAGACGAAGGAAAAGCAAGACCCGGCCTGAGGCAGCCCGACCTGCTTTCTGAATCTCGCACACCTTTAATGTCCGACCGAGGCCCCACGAGGTATGGTGGCGATACTATTGCCGATGGTCGGCACATGCCCCCACGGCGTCATCATTCCTAGTGCACACTCCCGACATGGTGGTCTCGCCACGTGAACCAGATTAAGGAGACAGCCACGCATCCCCAGAGAATATTACGCCAATCCCGGCTGTCAGAGGGACCCAGACGCCACCAATATGGGAGTGAACAGCCTGGAAATGGAAAGAGCGGGAAAAATGGAGTATAAAAGGAAACGAAGGGGAACGTTACAAGGGTGGGGAAAATTCTAATTCAGAAGGAATCCGTAAACTCATACAGGTTCTTCCTATTCTAATTCCACTTATCTGGATTCTTTGAAAACACAATATTCATTCAAAAAGGGAGGGCGAAAAATATCCCTTTTATCTTTTTGGTCTCCTTCATTAAAGGAGATATCAAAAAGAACAACCCGATTACTGACTTGAGCGTTGGAGGGTTTTTGCCGGAACACGCCCGGCAACCCCTGACCCTATTTTCACGTGAATACAGTGCCGGGAGATCATCGTTCTGGAGAAGACAGAAGAACAGGAAGAAGAAGGCAGACCTGCTCGAGCTGTAGCTATCCGCGAGCAGAAGGTTCGAGACACTGTTTTAAGGCACTGTTCGAAGGTTCGAGGCACTATTGAAGACACGCGGGAAAAACAGCATCAACAGTATCAATGTTTACATTCGTCTAGAAGAATATACAATAGTAACCATGTCACATTTGCTGAGTCTTGCTTTCCTTTTCAATCTGGAATTGATTTCTCATCAGTATCCAATTATTGTGTTCAATCTCTATCCAATTCTTCTTAAATTAATTCCTCTTCTCAGACTGTAGTGTAATTTGATATTCCATCATTTCAATCTTCCTCAACAACTGATGATTCCCCAGCCATTAATAATTCTTCCCTCTCATCCCATAATCATTTTTCTCCTTCACATTTACTTCAACGAAAAATTCTTCTACCCTTTCTTCTTCGATTACTCCTCATCATCTATCACCACCACAACCAGTTCATTTGGCCATCCCATGACTATTAGATCAAAATCAGGCATCTTTAAACTCAAACTTTACTTAACTAAATGTCAGTCCAAAGAGTCAAAAACTGCAACTGTCAATGCTGCACTTGCTTATCCTAATTGGCATCGAGGCAATGACAGATTAGTATCAAGTCTTAATCAACAATCATACTTGGGAGCTTGTTAATCATTCTTATCTTGTCAAAGTTGTTGGAAACAAATGGATATTTCGAATTAAATATAACTCGGATGGTAGTATCAGCAGATATAAGGCCAAACTTGTGGTAAAAGGAGGTCATCAATCTCAGAGTATTGGTTACACTAAGACATTTAGTCCTGCTGTTAAATCTTCCACTATCAAAGTGATCTTAAGCTTAGCGAGTGCTTAATGGATGGGAAATTAGGCAAATTGACATCAATAATGCCTTTCTTAATGGTCATTTATCCGAGGTGGTGTATATGCGGCAACCAAGCAAGTTTTGTTGATCCCCAAAGACCAACTCATGTATGTAAGCTTCATAAAGCTTTATATTGACTCAAAGCAGGCTCTAAGAGCCTGGTTTGATCGACTAAAGTTAGCTCTGACACAGCAATGGGGATTCTCCAATTTCAAATCCGTCACCTCACTTTTTTTCAAGAGAGTTGATGCTCAAATTCTATTTCTTTTGTTATATGTTGATGATATAATTGTCATTAGTTCTAGTGTCTCTCTAATTACTCAAGTCATCTCAGATTCTACAGTCTACCTTTACTCTAAAGGACTTTGGTGAGCTGAACTATTTATTGGGAATTCAGGTTACCAAAAATCCAGTTAGTTTACTTCTTTCTTGGTCAAAATATATTGCTGATTTACTCACTAAAGTTAACATGCAAGACAACACCCTTGTTCTACTCCTATGGCTTCAGGGTTTACTTAACAAAAGCTTATGGTTAGCCTCTCTCAGATATTACTTTATACATAAGTACAATTAATGCCCTTTATTATGTCACTCTTACTAGACTTGAAATTGCCTTCTCTGTCAATAACTTGAGTCAATTTCTTTGTGCTCAGACTAAGATATCTTAAAGGCACAATTCATCTTAGTCTTCAATACTATTCCTCTGGCTCTCTTGATCTTGAATGTTTCTTTGATGCTGATTGGGTTGCAAACAGAGATGACAGGAAATCAATTGTTGGCTATTGTGTCTAATTAGGACCCAATAGTTTTATGGTGTTCTGAAAAACAAGCAAGGGTGTCTTGATCAAGCACTGAATTTGAATATCATGCATTGGCTAGGCTGCATCAGAAATTTTGTGGATGAGGTCCTTATAGAGATTGGTCTTACCTCTCTTTTTACTTCTATCATTTGGTGTGATAATCAGAGTGCCGCTGCTTTGGCTAGCAATCCCAAGTTCCATGCTCGCACTAAGAACATTGAATTAGATGTACATTTCTTGAGAAAAGGTAGCCAATAAAAGCATTGCCATTCAATACATTCCCAGCATTGATCAACAACCGACATTTTTACTAAGCCTCTGTCTTCTCATTCTTTTCATTACCTTTGCTCCAAACTTAACATTCTTTCTAATGATGCCTTTGAGGGGGGATGTTAGGAACCAGAAGGTTCCAAATTATTCTAATTTGTCCATACAGCTCAACATTCTCAGCTTACCCAAGTATTCAGCTCATCATGGTTAATAGCTAGTTAATAAATTAGTTTTAAAATATCCAACTGTCAATTTGTTATTGGCTTAGAGTTAACAGAACTGGTTACAAAATGAAATATAAATACAATACTGCGTATGACTTTTCAGTTAGTGTATTAAGAAGCAAATTTCTTCACTCTCTCTTTTTAATCATTTTATCTCATTTTCTATTCATCCAAACACATTTCTGTAAATTTTAGCACTTTACAAAAATAAATACATATCGTTTACCATTTCACCGAACTACAGGAGTGTAATGTCCTTTTCCATTTTCGATTAGCAGCAGATATGTTCTAATTAATCTTTATTTGCATGCGCATGCAGGAAGTAATTGAATCAAATAACAATTAGATTGAAGAGGTAAAAGAAGAGATTGGGGAATGCTAACTGCAGGTTCAACCAAAGATCATGTGGAGGAAAATAGTTTAATCAACTCACTGTGCTGTCTTGGTGTGTCATATCACTATAAAACATAGATATTAATTCATATTTTTGAAGCTCAACCTAACCTCGCCACTGATGGAGACAATGACTTGTTGGTCTTATTTTTCAAATTTTTCGACGTCACGGTTTCAAAATGTCATGCTATAAGCACATCTATGTATATAAATTCAGCTAGTCTTTTTAGATCTACGAATTGGTGGTTATATAATAAAAAACAAAAATAATAAAATGATACATCTAATAACAAAGATTTAAATGCTCCATAATTTAATTTCTATTTTTTGAGTCATGTACCCGGTTAGTCCATGTATTTTTTAAAATTACATATAAAATATCCGTCATATATTTATTTATGTTAAAAGCTATTTATTATTATAATTAACTCAAAACTCCTACTGAAGCTTGAGGTTAGAACATGAGCTCTTGTGACCTCTCTTCACTACTCGAGCTAGAATTTGACATGTTAAATTCTATTTCCCCATGTTGTAGATGTTAGGTGGTGTTTGTTTTTTTTTTTTTTAAATATTACTGAAATCTAAATGGGTCTAAATATTACTAAAATCTAAATGGGTCTGAATACATATGTTTGAAAATATATTTATTTTTTATTCTTTGACGTCTGAATATAAGTAGTAAGTTGTTTATTTTTATAAACTCAAAACATCTTAATTATAATATTTTTACACTTATGACCTTGAAAATGTTATATATATTTTAAGTTTTATAAGTATATATTTACAATGTTTTCTAGTACAATAGTTTTTATATGCTATAAATATTTATAAGGTAAGAATTTTATATATAATTTATGAGAAATAATTTTAATAAAATTATTTTTTTACAATTTAACATAATATTTATACATAAAAGTTATTATTTAATAATAAAAGAATTTGTTTAAAATTCAAATTCAATGTGTGTTAAGTATTTAATACCAAATATAATTTAAGATCAAATGAAATTTTAATATAATATCTAATAGTTACGTAGAAAATAAATACATTTAATGAGGTTATTTGTGAGAAAAATAAAAATCAGAAAATTTCACTTTTTCCATTAAAATGAAATTGCCTTATAATAAGACTTCAGATGCAAAAACAAACAAATCAAAATATCAAAACATCTTAAATGAAGCCAAATTAAGACTTCAGACAAAAAAATAAATAACTATAAGAACTAATGTCCAAAGATGAGTTGACCGATCTATTTCTTATAAGGATTCAGTCCCAATTAGTCGTTTTTATTTATTTATTTCCTTTTTTTGTAGGAAAGTATTTCATATTATGGATCGATGTCTCCTTCTTGATAACATATAATTATTTCGTTAATGAATGATGAATAAACTATCAAATGTGATTGAATAATTTAAAGACTACGATAGTAAAGTCTATGAGGAGCATGTTAAGTTTATATGAAGCTACACGATCAAGAGTACAAGGAGAAAAAAATTATGGAGGAGCCACTCACTTTCTTAAAGGGTAGATAGTTAATTTCTCCCGTATATATCACTTATCCTCCTACTATTTTCATAATATCTAAAACTTCCTTAAAAATTTAAAGGAAATGAGAGGTAAGTCAGTCATTTGCATGATAATTTATCGTGGGAATATAAAATTTATATTTATTATTAGAAAAATAATTTTTAAAAAATAAAAATTATAAGAAAAATATCTTATTATTAATTTTTATTTACTCAAAATGTATATTTCTTATTTTTTGTACTTAAATTTTTTTATTTTATTTATATGATTTATTTAATTTGTAATAAATATGAATAAAAATATATTTGAATATAAGGGTAATATTGTAAAATTATTTTACTAGGTGATTATTGACTATTATGAAAACAGTGGAGTGGTAAGGGGAATATATTAATTTTACCACGAGGGGATCTAGCAATCTCCCTAAATTGAGAAATGACACTATTCAAATTTGCAAAATTAGATTTCAATTGACTATAATCAATGCGTCAGCAAGAGTTGAGCTACCTTATAAGGTAAATACTTAATCAATTTGTTTATGAGATAATACAATTATTTTACTTAGTATCGTAAACAATTATCGAGCACTCGATGAATTACAATGACATGCAACACCATTTATGATTGATTCGTTGGATAAAAATGTTGGAAATCAGTCATTCAACACAAAGATGATAGTGGCCCACAAGTCTTCTGTGTGGAATGAAGATATATAATCGGTTGACATAAATGGAGGGAAAAGAAAATAAAGCAAGGAAAAAGATGATGCAGTCTTTGGTAAGGCACGAATTTGGTCGGAAAATGGATGATAATTTTTCTTGTAATGTTCCACCCTTTAAAAAGAAAGATAAAAAAGCTAAAGCTAAACCAGATAATGCCGCATGGCTTAGTGTTATGTGATTTTTTTTTAGGCATACTTAGATGGTAAGAGGGGGATTTATCAATAATGCAAAAAAAGTTAACACAAAAATTTAATAAGGAAACATGAACATATAACTAAAAAATAAAAAGAAAAATTCATGCAAAAATGCAGCTACATCACACTACAAGAAAAAGTATTTTTTGCGATTGTTGAATACAGTCAACAAGTGAAATGCCGTTGCAAATGTGTTTTTTCAATAGCTGAAGGCAGTTGTTGGCTATTGATAATACCCTAGGGTAGAAATACTTTTTTTCCAACTGGACGCCGTAAATATACTTTTTTCGAGTAAAATTAGCCATGACAAAATGAAAAATGTATATCAGAAATAATATTGACACACAACTAATGAATAATTTTTATGATCACTTTAAGCCATCAAAAGTTCTATTTTCAATTGGCTCTAGTAGGGGTGGGCAAAATACCCGACCCGACCCGAAGAAATTCGGGTTAGGATCGGTTCGGATGAGTGCCACAACCCGATCGGATTAAATTTGTGAAACCCGATCAGGTTGTGTTCGGATCGGGTCAAACCCGATCCGATCGGATAAACCTAAAAAAAATAAATAAAAAAAGAAAAAAATTCAAAATCCATAAACCGGATTTTACCCGACCCAAACCCGCTAAATTTTACCCGAACCGACCTGAATTAATCCGACCCTACCAGAACCAAACTAAATTTGACCCGACCCGACCCGAATTAACCCGATCCTAACCCGATCCTAACAAAATTTTTAAATCCGATCCGAATTCAATTGGATGGGATCGGGTTTACATTTCGGGTTAAGATCGGGTCCAATTTTCGACTACCCGAACCCGAAATCCGATCTGGTCGACCCGAACCCGACCCTAACTCGAAATTGCCCAGCCCTAGGCTCTAGTGGTAACTTTTGTAATAGCAATTTCAACTGAATATGACCATTGAAAATACATTAATTTTGAGGGACAAAAACAGTCAAAAAAGCTAAACTATAGCTGGAACAACATATTATTCTAATTCATTTAACAATTGAAAATACTACATATTAGTTGAAATAAGTAATATTTGTAATAGAATTGGTCCATTATAAATAATGTATTCATTGTAAAAAAAGGTATTATTTTTGATGATATATCTTTGTTGGAAATTCTCTTCTTTTAATAAGAATAGACAATTAAAAATAATGTATGTTGTTGGAATTTATTTGATTAATTACCATTGGTAATTGGAACAACAATTATTTCAACTATCTAATACAATTATTAAGAATGTATGTCTGTTCAAAATAGATTTTATTTGACTAACATTATTATAAAATGAATGAATTTTCCTAAACAATTCAATTGAAATTGTCACCATTCATATTGTCCAAAAACATTTCATAATTAAAAAAACATTATTTAAATATCAAATATAATCAAAGCCATCTGAATCAGCATCATCCTCATCTTCTAAATCACCATAACCATCATCATTTAAATTTGCATCACTGTCATCCCCTGAATCAACACCACCATTATCATCTGAATCAGTGCCGCCACCATCATCAAAATTTACACCACCACTATTTTTAGAATTTGCACCAGCATTATCATTTGCATTCAATTTTTCAATTGGATCCTATAAATGAAACTTAAATGAGTGTTTCAAATAATTAAGTGATAAATGGATTATGTAAATTGTCAATTGTTGAGAATGAAAAAAAATTATACCATTGTCAATTGTTGAGAATGAGATTGCTTTGCTTCTAAATCTTCCACTTTTTTTTTCACAATAGTCAATTGTTCTTGCATCACTTGCAAAGTACTCAACAAAAATTCCTCACGTTTTATACATTTCTCTTTGTTGCAAGGTCGGCTTGAAGTGGCTCCATATACATCATTAGTTTTGAGGCCTCCAAGAGCATGACCATGCTTAACACCTCCTATTACATTAAGATATATATCCCCATTGTTTTCTCAATGAGACTGTTTTCTCAATGAGACCTCATCAAATGACTCATGTAATTCATTCCTCTGTGATATCATTTGTGCCTTATCAAAATATGAACACATAATTAGATAAATATAACATATCCAATAATGACAATAATACAAATGTTTGAAATTAAGGGAGGAACATACATGCAGTTCCTTAACTTTGTCACTATGCCAAGTTCCATCCTTTCGCACATGAAACATTTCAAAAGAATCTATTGGACTAGGCTCATTTCCATTTTGCTCAGCCTATCCATACAATAACAATAATAATACTAATGTTACATAATTAATTAATTTGTATTAAAAAACTGAAATATTAAGAATCATAATAATTATTTTGTAGTAGTAAAGTAAATCTTTTAAAAAACACTTCTACGATAAAATATAAATATATTAAAATTTATAACAACTATGATAATTTACCAATTCCTTTTTCTTCTTCAACATCTTAATTGATCCAGTTGTATGCACTACTAGACTGCTACATAAAAGATAATGATTCAATAATTCAACATGGTAAACCAAAGTTATTTAACTAAGTTGAAATTAAAATTATTGTATAAGCTTTAAATAAAGTCAATCATTATAAAAAAAATGATTATGGAGGCCTGAAATTTATCACACATGCCCACAAACATAACAATAATGATTAAGCAATAGCAAGTATATGCAATACCTGCCACTTCTCACTCAACCATTTCTCGACCATTTAATGCCATACAAATTTCTCAACATTTGACGGGCAATTAGAATAACGTTCCCCATTTGTTTTAAATTTTTTGAAGACTTCATCTCTAATACTCTTCATATAATCTTTGAATCTTTCTTTAACTTGAGAAGAGAATGCAACTTTCAACTCCTCTTCAGGGCCATCAAATGTAAACTTACTTTTAAATCGATTAAACAAGCGATCAAGTTCTATTTGCAGATACTCATAATATGTAATCCAAGGTCCATTAATTTGTTGCTTAAAAAGAGCACCTACTATACATACAGCACAAGGAGTAATAAGCCTGAAATAATAGTTTAAAAAGTGAATAAATTTGAGTTCTTTGATTACATACATGTGATGAAATAAACAAAGAAACGATATTTAATATTAATTTATATAATTAATCAACTTGAAATTATAAGTTTCTTATTTTATTTAAATAAAATTATAAGTTTTTTATTTTAGTTAATTTTGCATTGTTTAATTTGAAGTTTTCAACAACAACGTTATGGCTAAATGAATTATGAATATTCAGATTTAAAATAAGTTAAAATAGTACTCATTAGGTCCCCTATTTGGATGGCTTTTTTTTTATCTTCTAACTGAAACTACAAAGCAAAACCAGTGAGATAACCTGGCCAAAAAAATTAAGAAAAGTAAACATATGAGAATGATACAAAAAATTCAGTGGAATAAATTCTTCAACCAAATAAAATTTAACATACAAACAAATTATGAAGTGAATAGTATTTACCTTGAGATGATGATGATTCGAGAATTGCTTTGCTAGAAAAAAAAATTATGATGTTGCTTCCGTGATGATGACTTCACAATTACTAAAATTTTTTCAAAAAGAAAATTAAAATGACAAATAAAAAAATTAAAGAAAATCTAACATATATGAATGGTACAAAAAATTCAGTGGAATACATTCTTCAACCAAATAAAACTTAACATACAAATATGAAATGAATAGTATTTTACCTTAAGATGATGATGATTCGAGAATTGCTTTGTTGGAAAAAAAAAATATGATCGTTGCTTAGTGATGATGACTTCACAATTGCTCTGCAGGTGATGATGACTTCACAATTGCTCTACAGGAAGAAAAAATTTTTCAAAAAGAAAATTAAAATGACAAATACATGGAGGAAAAATAAATTATTTGCTTAATATTTGTTTTTCAGTATATATCATAATATTTTAATATAACTTACAAGTAAAAATTAACTCATGACATAGAGAGTTAATTACCTGAGAATATTAATTCTTAAATTGAATAGCAATAGAACTAAGGGTTTCTTAAGATGATAGAACTTAGGGTTTCTTAAGATGAAGTGAGGCAATAATGAAGGTGTTAATGGACTGAATTTTTCATGGTGGAGCAAAATTGAATGGAGGGAGTGCTCTGTTTTTTTTTAAAAAAAAAAAACAAACAAAGTTACGTATTTTTACAACATAAATAAAAAGACAAAAGATTTATCAACTGTATTCCATACTTTTTTGTTTTCGGTTACTCACGTTGCTTCCTATTTTATTGCTTTTGTTATGATCTTCCTTTTCCAATTTGATCTTGTTTTATTAGTTAGATAATTAAGGATTTTTTGAAAAGAAACGTGATAAGGCTTATTTATTACTTAAATAATGCTTTTTTTTTTGTGATAAGGCTTAAAATTTTAGTCTAATGGCTTTTTTTGAAAAGAAACGTGATAAGGCTTTATTTATTACTTAAATAATGCTTTTTTTATATGTGATAGGGCTTAAAATTTTAGTCTAATTAAATTGTAAAGTGAGTCTAATTTTAATATTCTTAGTTTAAATTTTAAAGGAAAAAAGAGTCCAATAAATCTAACTCATTCTTATCTAATCTTATCTAACTTTTAAGTCTAATGGTTAAATTCAAACAAAAATTGATTTAGTCTAATTAATATATGTATATCTCTTATCTAGAATTTAAAATTAAGTAATTTATACTTTTTAAAAATAAAGTAATTTAGATTTACTATAATTTACTCTTGAACTAAATTATTTATTTAATTTAGTCATATGAATAATTGAGTGTGTATCACAAATTAGTTTGATATAACATAGCCTTATATCCATATTGTATGCTTACTCTTAATTAAGTATAATAATACCTTCAAACTTTGGTAGCTAAACTTTAAAGTAATATATGTATAACATAGTTTTGTTTTAAATGAGATATAACATAGTTAATAATATTATAGAAATCATGTGATACCCTCTGCTGCATGTTGCCTCTCCGAAGTAAAGTTCATATATCATTGTATATGTTCAAAGATTATATGTCCAATATTTACTAAGAAATGTTGAACATGAATACTAATAACATAAAACAAAATTACAAATTTCAAATTTACATATCTTGTTCAACAAAATTATTTGCGTTCAAACTATATGCTAAAATATAATTTTTATTTATGTATGTATATATATAACTCAAATCTATAATATTGTACATCAACAAATATCCAAACGCCCAAGATCATGGCCAATCTGAACATTTCTTATACCGATCTTATTTGTAACATTAACCTCAATTTATTTATTCCAATATTTATTTTATAATCAAAAGTAAAATGGTCAAATTACATATTATATAAAAGCTAATTGAGTAATAAAAACAATATAAATAAAATAGTAATATTATTATACATCATATGTATCTTAGTCAGTACATAATTACATTAGGATCATGAAAATTATATTAGTAAATAAGTTAATACATCAACAAATTTAAGGTTAATTTATGGGAAAAAGAACAAAGATCTATTTAATCAAATTGGTTCATTGTACTCATGTTATCATTATTTTAAATTTAAAATTTAAAGAGGTGGGAGAGACACAAATCACATACAGTATATATATTTTAAATTTTTGGTACTACTCTATCTTCTAACGACGGTCTAATTGGCTAATGTTTGGCAATGAAAGTAATTGATCAAGAGTTCAAGTCTACTAAATTATGTTTCAAATTTTTTTTCAGTATTTTTTTCAACATTTTAAAAAATTTTTAATACTGATAAATAATAGTATTGGTGCAATCTTTCCCCCCTAAGCTATTTTTATTAATTTTATACTATTTTCGATCGATTATCTAATATAGTTGTAAATATTAATGTATTTTTTATAATGATTAAAAGTCATTGAAAATAGTAATTTATTTCTTCCACAACTTTGGTAGGCTGAAAATGTTCATAGTTCAAATTCTACCGCCTAAAGAATTATAATGCTTATTTGTGACTATCTTAGTATTTGGTAAAAAAGATATGGCATTTTTTATTGCCGAATTTTGGCGATTGCAAATAACAATGGTGCCAATGCCTACCTCCAAAAATTCCATGTATTTCACTACTTATTTTCAACCGGTTTTATATTTGTTCGAAATTAAACTTCTATTATCAATTGTGAAATAGTGTGGTCATAAATAATCATGTATTTGTAACAAATTTAATGAAACTATTGAAAATATTATTACATTTTCGATAATGGGTTCCTATCATCGAAAATGGTATTGGTGTCATTGATTTCCCGCAAAAAAATAAATATTAGTGACTAATTATTAGTTTATTTTCAACAGTTATTCCCCATCGAAAATATGAGACTTTACTTTATTTTTTTAGTGATGAATTGATTTTTACGATCGAAAAAATCATATTTTCAACTAAAAGCTATTTTTCTTGGTTGAAAAAAGCTATTTTTCTTGTATTGTCAATTACTACTTAAACCTATAGGCAGGCAGACCATGGGAGTCTTTGAGGACAAAAGGCAAAACCTCAGCTACAGGTTAAAATCACCAAATAAAAGAAGAAGCAGAGGCACCAAGATTATTGGTCAGTGATGTATGAATTTAAAGATATATAAAGTTATGTCGTTCTTATTTTTTCTTTTTGCCGTATTTTAATTGCCCTGGGATTATATTTTTATTTGATTATTTTAATATTTATTTAGGGTTAAACTTAAATATCATCTTACAATAAGGAAAGTGTGTTATCTGCCTATTGGAAAACGGAAATCCTATCCTATTGGAAAATGGATATCATACCTATACATGTATATCATCAACTTCATTAAGACTAAAAGTTCACTGGTAACGCTAAGCCTTATCTGCAAATTGACTCTAAAAAACCTTTTAATCGATTGTTGAAGCTTGTTGCGAGGGCTTTCTACGATGATATAACAACCAAAAGGGGTTGCTTAGCCGAAATCCGGGAGGAGTGACAATAGAGGGTGTTGATGCAGTTTTTCCCGCGTGCCTTCAACAGTGCCTCGAACCTTCAAACAGTGCCTTTAAACAGTGCCTCGAACCTTCTGCTCGCGATAAGCTCGAGCTCGAGCAGGATTGTCTCCTTCGTCCTGTTCCACTATCTTCTGCAGAACGGAGATCTCCCGGACTGTACTCACGTAAAACGAGGTCGAGGGTAGCCGGGCGTGTTCCGCGAAACCCTCCGACGCTCAAGTCGATGATCGGGTTGTTCTTTTGGTATCTCCCTTAGTGAGGAGACCGAAAAGATGAAAGGGATATTATTTCGCCTCCCTTTTGAATAAGTATGTTGTTTTCGGAGAATCCGGATAAGAGAAATCGAATAGGAAGAACCGAGATATCTTTTTGTAACCCTTGTGAATCAAAATTTCCAACCCTTGTAACGTACCCGTTCGTTTCCTTTTATACTCCATTTTTCCCACTCTTACTCTCCCGACCGTCCATTCCCGCGCTTGAGGTCTCAGGGTCTATCTGACAGCCGGGATTGGCGTAATATTCCCTGGGGATGCGCGGCTGTCTCCTTAACCCGATTCACGTGGCCAGATCACCATGTCGGGCATGTGCGCTAGGAATGATGACACCGTGGGGGCATGTGCCGGCCATCGGTAATAGTACCACCACCATACTATGTGGGGTCCAGATCAGACATCTAAAGGTGTGCCAGGATTCAGAGAAAGCGGGTCGGGCTGCCCTGGGCCGGGTCTTGTCCAGTTGTGCTCGGGGACCTAATCTCTACGAGCAGGAAAGAAGTGCTCAGTTCTCGACCTTGACCAGCTTTGACCGGGATGGACGACCTCGAACAGGCAAAAGAGCTCGAAGCTCGAGCGGCTTTGAATTCCTCAACCTTGACAGCTTTGACGTCTAGTGAGGTCGTCTTCGTGCCAGTGGTCTGGACTTCTGCTCGAGTTAGGCTGTCCTCGGGGTATTTTATTCGAGCTGGAAGGGCCTCGAGAAGACCTACCCGATATTACCCAAACAGAGGGATTGCAGTGGTGGTCCTTGATGCGCTCACGAGATGGGAATGGGTTAGAGAAGAAGATTTAGCAAAGGATTTGAAACTGCACTCAAAGTAGCTTTGACGGACTTTGCGATTTTAGAAGAAGAGAAACTAGTTGCCCGAGATCACAGGAAGGATACTGCTACTAAGGGTGGTGCGAAGGTTGAACCGCATATTCACTGCTACTGTTGTCCAGATTATGCACAGGTCTGTGATGTTGTTAGGTACAGAATACCCCGCATGAGAAGAAAACCGAAGGATGAGCTGGAATGCAAAAACACAGTTCAGGAGTACATATGCCCTAATTGTGGGCGAAGATACAATGCTTTGGATGCATCGTGGTTGGTTTCTTTAGAAGATGATTCTTTCCACTATGAAAATTGCAACGGAGAACTTAGGGTAGGGAGTGACAAGTTTTTAGCAGTTCAAGGGAGATGGAGATGACAATGCGAGAGGCTACGACGTGGAAAACTAAAAGACTTGCTTCAAAAATTGGTCGTTCAGCTTAAGCCATTGATGGAACAAATCAACCAAATAAAACACTTGGATGTTCCTGATTTTGGAACACTTGAAGCTTGGGAAGCTCCAGCGAGTGCTGCTGCACGTGCTACAAATGGAGATTCTAGCTCCAACGATCAAAATAAATATTCTCAAGGGTGTGCTTGGACACCAATGCCATTTCTTAGAATCACGTGCAGAGCAAGACATTGAAGAAATCTTAATTAAATTAAAATTTATAATATTTAGAAATATTTTAATTAATTTATATTCTAGTTTAATTTAATTTCCAATTTAGAGTTTAATTGTTTAGCATAATTTGTTTGAGTTGCTTAGTATAATTTTTTTGAGTTGTATTCTTAATTTAGATATAAGTCTTTTTTAAAATTAATTTTTTAATTAAATTAAGATAAGATGTACTTAATATAAATAAGTATCTTTTGTAAGTTGTTTTACAATTAGACTTTGATTATTTTGTTATTGTGTATTTCTAATAAACTCTAGATTTCATATCAATAATGTTTTTAGTATCCAAAACTTTGGGTGAATTTTTAAACTTAGATAATTATCGGGCATTCTCTAAAATCAACAAGTCTTAACCCTAGGCACACGGTATTCTTTGGAATTAACGAAATATTAGAAACATTAAACTTCCGGTGCTTCAGTTTGGTATCGAGTAAAAAATTAGTATTACCAATCTACCACCATCCATCGCCAAAATTTCTCTTTTTCTCCTTTTTTTTTTGGTTTATTTTTTATGATTTTAGTTTTAAAAAAATAAGAAAACCAAAAAAATAGAAAATTAAAGAAAACCCAAAGCCTTCGCGTTGGTCATCGTCCTAAGCTGCCGTGGTTGCTTTTGCATATCCATTCCAATTTTCTCCACCACCTTCGGAGGCAGAGAACGTTGGCCATCAAACCCGAAGAAATAACTGCAGTCGATCGGCCACAGATCAGCCGAAAAATAGCCAAACCGCTACTGACTTTTGTCGGTTTTCACCACGGGTTTGCTGGAACCACCACTATCAATCAACTCCTCTCCACCAGCACAACCCTTCTAACCTGTCACTATTGCCGATCGATGCACCGACCGTCGAAATCGAGAAGCCCACACTAAACTGTCGCTGTTCGGCCAAAACACTGCCTTTTCGGACAAACTACCACCACCATCATACTCATAGACCTAAAACTCTCTAATACACCCATCCTTGCCTAACTTTTGATCACTTACCGGTTACCTCATCTTTTGGTTACTTATAGTTTTGACCCAAAACTTTTTTTATTTCATTATTACCCTTTAATTTTATGACCTTACTAAAACCAAACAAAAAAAAAATATTTTGAGTCACGAAAGCACTACTTCGGCGTCGTGGATTTTGCGCTCAATTGCTCAAGATTTAGAGAAACTTTGAAACGGAAAATCTTTACGCATACAGTAGAAAGATGAATTTGACGTAGTTGTTCCTGATGATAGATGTTATAAGTATGATGAGGAAAACAGTAACTATGCTACGAGCTCGACTATATTATTCCTTCCAAGGAGAATATTAATTAAGTATTCACATCTAAAACAAATTCTCCACACATAGACCATTGATTTGGATCAACCACCAAAATTTGATGACTATATTCATATTGTGGAACAAGAAGAAGTAATTATTTATACATCTTTTGATCTTATGGAGCAAAGTGAGGTACTTGTTGATACAATCTCATATGGGTCTCTTGATTTGTCTAAAGAAGACAAAGAAGGTTGTTGTTATATCTTTCAATGGTTAGTAAATTATAAGGAGAAATCCTTGTTTGGGTAATGCCGAGTAGGCCCTCTCGAAGTCGACCCAGCCTGAGCAGAGGATTTGACCACCAGTATGAAAGCGGCCTTACTAGGCGTCAAACCCGGTCAGGTCGAGTGCCTCAGGCTGGTCGAGCTCCAAGCTCTCTCTTCTGCTCGAGGTTTTCAAAGCCTCGTCAAAGCTGGTCAAGGTCGAGTACACCAAAGCTGGTCTAACCCCGAGCTCCTTCTTCTATTCGAGGTCTCCAAGGCCCCGAGCATGACCCAATCACACCAGCGACGGCACGGAGAGAATACAATATTCGAGCATAGCCGGTTCGAAACAATTTGACCTTTTCTTCCAATAACTCAACGCGACGATTGATGCCTGACCGATACCCTACGCGGTATGTTGTCGCCATCGCTACCAATGGCCAGACACGCCCCAAAGTATCATCATTTCATACGCGCATGCCCGACACTATCATTGGGTCACGGGAACCCATGCCCACCTGACATCCCGCATTCCTGGGGTGCTGCAGTAATCCCGGTTGTCAGAGGGACCCAGAGACTATTAACTCGGGAATGGCTGCCCCCGAAGAAAAATGGCTGGAAAACAGAAGGATAAATAAGAATCAAAGTGTAAGTTGCGGTTCTTCTGGATTTTTTCAGATTTATCTCCTCTTCTTCCTTTTTTCTCTCTATTCTGGTCATTTTTATACAAAAATCATTTTATCTCTCCGGTCTCTCTAATAAAAAAGAATACAAAAAGAATACTTGATTACTGACTTAAGCGTCGGAGGCCTGACCTTGTTTTTGTAAGCACAGGCCCAAGAAAATCGTTGTTCCGGGGAATAGAGGAAAATTGAGATTGGCAGGGATTCCAGCTCGAGCATCCTGCGAGTAGAAGTGTACGACCCTACTCGAGAGCACGCAGAAAACCGCATCAACATTCTGATGCCGTCTGTGGGGATCATTCCAAAAAGCCTAACTTCCCAACACATTCAAGAGGACACAACGCAACAATAAGGGGAAATAGTAGGAGAGGAATAAGCTCAGAGGAGTCGGTGACTTTGGGGAAGGTGGCCAATGAGGCCCAAAATAGGGAAATCCAAGAGGGGATGGATCGGATAGAGAAACAAATGGAAACACTAACATCCATCCTGCAGGAACTCAGGGAAGGACAGAGGAAAGCAAGCCATGACATCCCTGAGTCCAGCCACGGGAACCCCCCCGCCCGAGAACATGCGAGAGATGAAGCCTAAAGACCAAAGACACTAAATGTTGCCGAGAGGGAGGAAACGAACCTAGAGGAAAGAGGATCTCGTCAACACTTGCAAGACACGGCACCCACCTCCTGCGTGGAGGAATTTGAGGGGGAAGTGTGTAGGTTGGCGCAGGTTGTGGAAGACCTCCGGGGAAACGGGAAAGGCCCGAGTTGGAGGATAATGCTGGACAATGAGTCCTCGCTCTCAGCGGAGATCATGGGCGTCACAATCCCTCGAGATTTCCGCTTCCCAGATTTAAGGTTCTTAGGGAAGAGTGAGCCGTTGGTACACATAGAACAGTTCAACAACAAGACCGGAGTGCAAGGCCTAACGGCATCCCAGCGGTGCAGGGCCTTCCCACTTACTCTGGAAGGAAGGGCGAGAGAATGGTACCGCAGGCTACCACGTGGAAGCATCCTGAGCTTTGAATAGATGTGCAGAGAATTTGCGGAGCAGCTCCGGGGCGCAGTGACCCCCGAAGATGACATGATAGAGCTAACCAAGATAAAGTAGAAAGAGAGAGAATCCCTCCGAGAGTTTGTCAAAAGGTATCACCGGTTAGTTCTGGATCTTGGGGCATTCAATCACCCCCAAGCGCTGAGGGGGCTAAAGGATGGGATCAGGATGGAGAGGCCATGGTACAACTTATGGAGCCCTTCGATCTGCTCATATTCCGATGCATACGAACAGGTGAAGATGGACATGGTCATTGAGGAGGAAATGGCCGTGAAACTAAGAAGTGAACAGAGTAGTGGATCAAAGAGGAAAGAAAAAGGAGGTCCTTCCCGAGGAACACCAACTTCCAGAATAATAAGGGAACGGGTTGCTCCCTACAGCCCCTATCAGAGAGCTCCCCAACCACAAATGGCTCCCGCTCCACTTCGTAGGTCCCCCAGCTGGGACCGTATGGAATACAGACAACAAGATGGTCACCTGTCCCGTAATCAACCACCAAGACGACCTATAACAAGCAGCAACAGAGTTGACCGCCCATTTCCCCCACCTTTGGAAAGCTTCCCCCGGGATAGGGTGGTACAGACGGTTGAACAAAGCCCCTCCTACGGATAGTACACACCATTGAAGTCGAGGAGATATTCCAAGTGGCGGAGGAACGAGGATTGCTGAGTTCCCCAACACTAATGTCTAAACCAGCCGGCAGAAAAGATAGAGGGCGATTCTGCCGCTTCCACGGTGACCATAGCCATTCAACGTCACAGTGCCGAGATTTGAAGAACCAGGTGGAGGACTTAGCTAAGAATTGGTATCTAGACAAGTTTATTGAAGGGGCCCCGATGAATCGAGCTGGCAGTGAGGAAGACAGTACGAGCTCATGCAGCATAGACCTCGAGCCACCAGCCACAAAGGTGATCATAGGAGGACCCACGATGGCGGGAAATTCAAACAGAGCTCGAAAGAATTATTGTAGATACGCCTCTGCGAGACGAGAGGTCCTGCTTGCCGTACTTGCCACAAAGAAGGCTAAGGTGCGTCAAGTGCCCATCATGTGGACGGATGAGGATGAAGAAGGGGTACTGTACCCCCATGAGGATGCCTTGGTTGTTAAGGCAAATGTTGCCAATAAAGAGGTCGACCGAGTACTCGATGGACTTGGGAAGCTCGGTGGATATTCTCTTCAAGTCCACACTCGATGATTTGGGAATAACGGATGTAAGCCTCGAGCAGACGACCACTTCCCTGAAAGGATTGGAGGAGGAAGATTAACCCCTATGGGAAGATTAACCCCTATAGGAAGGCCCTTCATGAGGATCAGCCAATCAGTATTGTCCACCCACTATTAGCCTTGAAGTCATCGAGTAAATGAGGTCGTGGAGCCGCTAAGGCGGCTAGAGAGTCGCATGGCTGCTACACTGTGGCAGCAAAGGAAATTATGCAGGTAACATCATTAGACTCGAGGGGGGAGTCGAAGAGCGGAAGACAGGAGCCAGCTGAGGAACTGGAGGAAATTAGAATAAGATCAGACGACCGCGAAAAGAAGGTCTGGATCGGCTCGGGCATTAGCGGGCAGTTAAAGGAAAATCTGGTCGAGTGTTTGCGAGTACACTCTGATGTATTCGCTTGGACACACAAGGATATGACCGGGATTGACTCGGAGGTGGCATGTCACAAGCTGGCAATACGGAAGGACGCTAAGCTAGTGAGGCAGAAGAGGAGATACATCAACCAAAAAAGATACGAGGCCATAAACTGAAAGTTGAAGAAGCTGCTGAAAGGAGGATTCATAAGGGAAGTCTCCTATCCTGAATGGATTTCAAACTTGGTGTTGGTAAAGAAGGCAAGTGGAAAATGGAGAATGTGCGTGGACTTCACAGATGTGAATAAAGCTTGCCCGAAAGATAGCTTTCCATTGCCGAGGATAGACTAGCTGGTGGATTCCATAGTGGGGCACGGCCTGCTCAGCTTCATGGATGCCTTCTCAGGCTACAACCAAATTCCTATGTATCGGCCAGATAAAGAATGCACGGCCTTCATCACCAACCAAAGCCTGTTCTGTTACAAGGTCATGCCCTTCGGTCTGAAATATGCGAGGGCAACCTATCAAAGACTGGGGAACAAGGTCTTCAAGCCACTGATCGGCCGCACAATGGAGGTTTACGTAGACGATATGATCACTAAGTTAAAGGACTCGGAGGAACACGTAAAGCATCTGAAAGAAACCTTCACGCTCCTAAAAAAGTATCGGATGAAGCTTAATCTAGAAAAATGTGCCTTTAGAGTTGGATCTGGAAAATTTTTGGGCTTCATGGTCAGCCATAGAGGAATCGAAGCCAATCTCGAAAAGATAAGAGCAGTAATAGAGATGAAATCCCCGCGTACTCTCAAGGAAATACAAAGTCTCACAGGAAAATTGGCATCTCTCAATAGGTTCATCTCCCGAGCCACAGATAAATGCCGCGTCTTTTTCTAGGAAATGAAAAAAGGGAGAAAGACCAAGTGGATACCAGAATGCGAGGCGGCGTTCTAACAGTTGAAGGAATATTTGCTAAAAGCCCCGCTACTGTCGACACCTCGAGCAGGGAAGGTTCTGTATTTGTATTTGGCTGTGTCGCAATGGGCAACGAGCTCGGTTCTGTAAGGGAAGAGTCGGGAGCGAGTACTTATGTATATACGAGCAGAGCTTTATTGGGGTAGAAACTCGGTACCCGTTGATGGAGAGATGGGTGGTATCCCTAATAACAGCGGCTCGGAAGTTGAAACCATACTTCCAAGCGCATTCGGTGGTAGTATTAACCGACCAGCCACTTAGACAGATTCTACACAAGTTGGAGACTTCCGGTAGGTTGGTGAAATGGTCGATAGAGCTAAGTGAATTCGACATCAGCTATTGACCCCAAACGACAATACGAGCGCAATTCCTAGCAGACAGCTAGCAACAGATGGGCCTCTCCACCACGAGCAATGCATGGGTGGTCACGGTAAATGGATCATGCGGGAATCAAGGAGCAAGAGCGGGGGTTGTGCTTCTCAGCCCTGAAGGGGTGGAGGTGCAGATCGTCGTAAGGTCAGTAATTGAGGCCACCAACAACCGTGCCGAGTACGAGGTCGTGATTGCAGGATCGAAGCTCGCCTCAGTAGTGAAGGCAGAAGAGGTAAAACTTCGAACAGTCTTTCAGCTGGTGGCAAATCACCTCAACGAAAGCTTCCAACCAAAAGGCGAAAAGATGGAGGCTTACCTTCGGAAGGTGAAGCAGCTAATAAAGAAATTCCGAGTGGTCGAGGTAGAACAAATCGCGAGAGGGATGAACTTTTGAGCTGATATGATAGCACGAATGGCCGCTACATCCGACCCCAAAATGCCGAAGTCTGTTCCGTTGGAAACCAAAACCTGCTCGAGCATCGAGCAGGAGGATGAGGTGATGAGTTTATCATCGAGCAACACCTAGATGAAACTAATTGTTTCTTATCTCAAGGAAGGGGTGTTGCCTGCCGATAAGAAGCAGGCAAGGAAGCTAAAGTGCAAAGCAGCCCGATACACTCTGATTGATGGAGTACTGTACAGGCGAGGATACACTATCCTGCTACTGCGATGTTTAGATCAAGAGGAAGCTGATTATGTCCTCTGGGAAATACATGAAAGAATTTGTGGGAACCACTCCGGTGCAAGGTCTTTGGCTTTCGAGGCCTTAAGGCAGGGATACTTCTGGCCCCGTATGCATCAAGACGCACAAGAAAAGACCAAGAGCTGCAAGAATTATCAAAGCTTTGCCAACTACATGTCCCGACCTCCGAAAACCTCACAGATGATGAATTCACGGTGGCCGTTTGCTCGATGGGGATCGATTTAATATGGTCATTACCAAAGGGAGAGCATCCGCAACCCACGCCGTGGTGGTAGTTGATTATTTCACCAAATGGGTTGAAGTGGAAGCCTTGAGTAGTATCACAGAAAACAAGACCACTGACTTTATTTGGAAAAATGTGATTTGCAGGTATGGGATTCCCCACGCATTGGTTACGGATAACGGGAGACAATTCGACAACAACAAGTTCAAAGACTTCTGCAGGAACATGAGACTAGAGTTAAAGTTTTGCTCGTCATCACACCCGCAGGCCAACGGGCAAGTAGAGGCTGCAAATAAAACTATAAAGTGCCTCCTAAAGACCAGACTTGGGGAGCAAAAGGGAGCTTGGGTGGACGAGCTACTTGGTGTCTTTTGGGCATATAGAACCATGCACAAAACCGCTACAGGGGAAACCCCCTTCTCCTTGGCATTCGGGCATGAAACAGTTGTCCCCGCTGAAATAGGGATGGGAACACACCGAACAGAGCACTTCAACGAAGGGCAAAACGATGAGCAGATGTGTGCAGGCTTGGACTTGCTAGAAGAAAAAAGGGAAAGGGTCGAAGCAATGATAGCAGAGTACCAAAAAAGAGTGACTCGTTACTACAACCGGAATGTACACGTCCGCCGATTCCAGTGTTAATTCAATATGAGCAAGTTAAAACTTATGAACATAAAAAAAATGCAAAGGCCAGAAGTTTCTAAGCCAAATTTAAGACAAGACGGTGCCAAGCGTGAGCCAAATACAGGCTCGAGCAGAACAAGCTCGCTAAGAGAACGCAAAGGCCAGAAGTCTCTAAGCCAAATTTAAGGCAAGACGGTGCCAAGCGTGAGCCAAATGCAGGCTCGAGCAGAATAAGCTCGCGAAGAGAACTCAAAGGCCAGAAGTCTCTAAGCCAAATTTAAGGCGAGACGGTGCCAAGCATGAGCCAATAGCAGGCTGGAGCAAAACAAGCTCGCGAAGAGAATGCAAAGGCCAGAAGTCTCTAAGCCAAATTTAAGGCGAGATGGTGCCAAGCATGAGACAATAGCAGGCTCGAGCAGAATAAGCTCACAAAGAGAACGCAAAGGCCAGAAGTCTCTATGCCAAATTTAAGGCGAGACGGTGCCGAGCATGAGCCAATAGCAGTGCTCGAGCGAAATAAGCTCGCAAAGAGAACGCAAAGGCTCAAGTCTTTAAGCCAAATTTAAGACGAGACGGTGCCAAGCATGAGCCAATAGCGAGGCTCGAGCAGAATAAGCTCACGAAGAACGCAAAGGCCAGAAGTCTCTAAGCCAAATTTAAGGCGAGACGGTGCCCAGCATGAGCCAAATGCAGGCTCGAGCAGAATAAGCACGCGAAGAAACGCAAAGGCCAGAAGTCCCAAAGCCTAGTTTAAGGCAAGATGGTGCCAAGCGTGAAGCAAATATTGGCTTGAGCAGATCATGCTCACAAAAGAAACAGAGCTCTATTGGCCTAACTTAAGGCAAGACACTGTCACGTATAAGCCAAGAAAGGGCACAAGCAGAATCGACTATGAGAAGAAAAACGAAGGTAAAAAATTTGTTAAAGTTTACTTGGCAAATGCATGGAGTTAATCTCACAGTACAAGGCGAAAACATATATGTAAACACAAGGACAAATTATCATCAATGTTCTTCATTCATTTATCAAAAAGTGCAAGTATAAAAAAAAAATTTAGGTGGCTGCAGAGTCAGGGCTAGCAATTGGAGCCAGGTCCTCAAGGGGTGGAGCACCTTCGGTGGCAGCAGTATCGGGGGAGAACTCGGCAGTAGAAGGAGCAATCTCTTCAGTCCTTGCAGGGGCCTCAGTTGAAAGGATTCTCAGCCCTTGGTTTGGGGCATCATGCTCGAGCATATACCCCGCAACGCTTGCTTCGAGCTTGGATAAATCCAAGTTGGGATGCTTCTTGCTCGGGACGAGACGAGGCATTCATAGTCGAAAGTCACCCCGTCATTATACTCGTCGTGAGTCGGCCTTCCGAGAGTCCACCCTCCTTGAAGACGAGAAGTCTCGCCTCCAAGTTCCTCTCAAAGTGAACCTCTGCACGTCCAGTGTCCTTCCAAGCGTTCACCAGCTCATCCCGGACCATAGACGGCTCCTTCTCGAGTTGGAGTGCCGTGGACTCGACAGGCCGCCTTCCTCGAGGGTGGAGATCTTTGTGCGAAGTTTCGCTGCCTCCCGTCCTTCCGCTCAATACTGCATCTCAAATTCTGATTTTCTTCTCCGATCTTCCTCTAGGAGTCTAGAGTCTTGATCTCGAAGGTGGTAGCAACAGCAGTGACACGGGAAGAGAGGCGAGTGGAGCATACCGACTAGGTCCTCGATATTGAAGCTTTTATCCCTCCAAAAACCTCTCCTCTATGTGCCTGCCAAAGTCCTTGAGGTAGGGCTTGGCGACTTCACGCCTCTGCTGCTCCTGTGTGCGTCCAGCTCGTGGTCGAGTTGGAACAGCAGTCCTCAGACCCCTTTAGGTCACACCCTCTGTTGCTCGCCCAATCTCCCGAGCAGGGGGTGTAGCCCTAGCCGGCAAGGTAGCAGTGTCGGTTCGAGGCTGCTTCGCTGGAGGTGCGCACAGGCCAAACTCAACAGAGAAAGCGGAGAAAGCACACCACTCATTTCCTCTTGAGGAAACAGGCCAAACTCAACAAGATTGTGGATTGAGAGAAGCTCCCCGCACGAGCTCGCGTTGTCGAGAGCAAGTGTTGACACGCGATCGAAGATCTTCCCGATCCGATAAGAGGCACTCCAAGACACCGCAGCGAACCATCGTAATAGAAGGGTGAGAAAAATGCAAGCAGATAAAACCAAAGTAAGAATACATTGAATAACAGACGACCTTGAGTGCAAAAATGAGAAGGAATCGGAGGGACCCCTTCGGAGGTAGATGCAGCTTGCCCCAATTTTCCCCGGCAAAGAAAAATTTATCCTTCTAGTTGCCACTAAAAGTGGGGAGATCACTAATGGGTTTCTTGCCTTTCAAACTGGAGGCGAAGTAGTACCAGTCAGCATCCTTCGGGCTACTTTTTAGTTGGTAGAGATGCTTTATCTCCTCTACCGAGGGCTCGCACAAGTTGCACTACCTCCATAACACATACAGACCAGACATGACCCTCTACCCATTAGGGTTCAACTGCCCCGGGGCCAAGCAAAGTCTGGATAGAACTTGAACAAAATAAGGTTGAAGAGGCAACCTAACCCCCCACCTGAAACACTCCATATGGAGGGTGACATACCCCTGGGGAGGACGGCTGGGCATGTCACCCTTACTAGGAACACGCAAGTCCACGCTAGCCTGAATGTGGTACGTGTTCCTAAGCCTGTCCAGATCCAGGTGTGAAGTTTCACACCTCATAAAGTCAATGGGGTACCACCCACCCTCTGACCGTTGGCTAACCCTTTCCCCTTGTTGCAGTGGGGTCTTTGCCACAACCACAACCCCCTCGGGACTTGGGTCTCTCACTGGGACCGTCTTAATTGGTTCAGAATCACTCGAAGAGGATGACTCTTCAGACAACATTCTACGGGGTTACGTGTGTCATGCTATGTTTCTTATAGACACAATCTACCAGTTTTCTATGGACACAATCTACCAAATGGGAATCAAAACCCAAAATAAATGAAGAACGTAACAAGAACGAGAAGAGAAAAGAGATTTATACCGAAAAAGAGTTGACAAAGGGAAATGGCAGCGACTGCAAGGAAGAAGATGAGAAGCACTTGCAATTAATTAATTCTGGTTTGAGCAAACATTGACAATAGGAGACACAGTAAAGAAATTGAGGGTTTTTAAAGGGGGAAAAACGTCTCGTCAACAGACGGCACGCCTCTCAAGAGACGCGATTGTTCAAATGACCGCCTCTTCAAAATTCAAACGAACAGCCCGGATCCATCTACTTGTCTCGTATTAAATATGAAATAACAGAAAGGGAGGACAGCTCAGCACGGGAAGATAAAAAGGCTAGGAAGCCGGCCCAAACAAGAAGTTTCCAGTCATATCTCGCTTCACTCTAAACGCCGAGCAGGTATCCTCGAGGTCAACCCAGCTCGAGCAGAGGATCTGACCGCTGGAAAAAAGACGGCCTTGCTAGGTGTCAAAGCTGGTGAAGGTCGAGTGCCTCAAGGTTGGTTGAGCCCCGAGCTACTTCTCTTGCTCGAGGTCTTCATCCTGTCAAAGCTGGTCAAGGTCGAGTGCCTCAAGGCTGGTCGAAACCCAAGCTCTTTTTTCTGCTCGAGGTCTTCAAACCCCGGGCATGACCCGGCCACACCAACGACGGCGCAGAGAGAGTGCAAAATTCAAGTACATCCGGTTCGAGATAGTTTGACCCTTCTCTCCAGCAACTCAACATGACGATCGATGCCTGACCAATACCCCATGCGGTATGGTGTCTTGATTGTTACCGATGGCCGATACACGCCCCCACAGTGTCATCATTTCATGCGCACACACCCAACACTATGATCAGGCCATGGGAGCCCATGCCCACCTGGCATCCCGCATTCCCAGGATATGGCACAGTAATCTCGGCTGTCAGAGGGGCCCAAATACCATTAACGCGGGGACGGATGACCCCGGAGAAAAAGGGCTAGAAAAATTGAAGAATAAGAGAAAACCGACGTGTAAGTTACAGAGATTCCAGAACTTCAGATTCTTCTTTTTCTTTCTCACGGTTTAGCCATTTTTGAGTTACTGCCACTTTGATCAAAAAATCATTTTTTTTATTTATTTCTCCGGTCTCTCAAACAATGAGGGATACAAAAAGAATAACCCGATCACTGGCTTGAGCATCGGAGGGTTTTCGCCGAAAAAACACCCGACAACCCTTGACCTTGTTTTTGTGAGTACAGGCCCAAGGAAATCGCTGTTCCGGCGAATGGAGGAGAATTGAGATTGGCAAGTATTCCTGCTCGAGCATTTTGCGAGCAGAAGTCTACGGCCTTACTCAAGAGCACGCAAAAAATAGCATCAACAATTCTTTTTCATTAACTATGTTGAAATTCAGCATAAAGTTTACGAGAAGGTAATGTTTGAAAGCTTGTTGACAGAAGAATTTATTTTAAGATATTTGAGTGATTGGATGGATATCGTTATATAAGTTGAGAAATTTAAAGTTCGTTGCCTACTCTATTTTGCAAATTAATCCTTATACATGTGAAGATGTTCTTGGAGACTACTAGCAAAATTCGAGGACGAATTTTCTCCACTGTGGTAAGAATGATGCAGAGCAAGAAATTGAAGAAATCCTAATTAAACTGAAATTTATAATATGTATGAATATTTTAATTAATTTAAATTCTAGTTTAATTTAGTTTCCTATTTAGAGTTTAATTGTTTAGTATAAATTCTTTGAGTTGTATTCATAATTTAGGTATAAGTCATATTAAAATAGATTTTTTAATTAAATAAGTGTCTTTTGTATCTTTTATGATTAGGCCTTGATTATTTTGTTATTGAATATTTCTTAGAATAAACTCTATATTTGAATTCAATAAATATTTTTAGTTTTCAAAACTTTGAGCTTAGTTCATTCTCAGCATTCTCCAGAATTAATAATTCTTAACCCCTAGGTTCATGATATTCTTTGGAATCAATGTGAATTTATTTCGTTTCTCTATTATGGTACTTTATAGAATCAACGGAATATTAAAATATTAAACTTTAGCTACACAAAGGTTTAAGTTGTCTTTTCTGGTGCTGAAGGCAAGCAAGTGGATGTCAAATCAGAAATCGACCGTACACCTAAAAAAATCTCACCATCTTATATGATCAAGTAAGGAATAAACCTTACAAAGGAACAATATGGAGAGGTTAAGTAGGAGTCAACTGCTGAAGACGATAAAAAAAATTTACAAAATGAGTATAATAAAGAGTATTATGATGTTCTTCTGAAGAAACAAAAGGAATTATATGAAGCCATTGAGAATCAAAAGAAATTTGTTCTTGATGGTATTTCTGGGGTATCTTTTAATCACCAAATGGGCATGCAGTTCTAATCGCCAAGTGGGCATTAAGTCCAAATAGGTAGAGGATGAGGGAGATGATGTATTGATTAGGAGGAGGCTTGATGTAGGAAGGTCTTGGAAGAGTTTGAAATTTTGTTATTTTAGGTTTTTTCAATATTTAAAATATTATTCAACTCGCCAACCCTATTGACCACTAGCACGTCAATGCAATTGAATATAGAAGATTAATTGGAGGGCTCTTTCGCACAGTCATTAAGGTATGTCAACATTTTCAAACATCTGCTGAGGCTAATATACGTGCTGTCAAACGTATTCTCAAGTACTTGAAAGGGAGCTCAGATTATGGAATTAGAAATCTTTTCAAAGCTCTTTTAATATTGTTGCCTTTTGTGATGCTAAATGGGGAGGTTGTCTAGACACTCGGAGAAGTATCACAGGTTATTGCGTCTTCATGAGTGCAAATTACATCTTATGGTCTTCAAAATGATAACCAACAGTCTCTAGATCCATTGCTAAAGCTAAGTCATCGAGTCGTTGCATCCACGACAGTAGAACTCACGTGGATCACATACCTCTACTGAGAAATTGGCATTCCACTTGCTCAACCTCCACAAATATTAAGTGATAATTTAAGTGCCTTGCATATGACTATTAACCCTATTTTCCATGCTCAACCAAAGCACATAGAATTAGATTATCACTTCATTTGAGAAAAGGTTGCCGATGATGCCTTGGTTACAAAGTTTGTCCCTTCTCCGTTACAAATTGCCAGATGTTTTTACTTGGCGTTCATCAAATGTCACTTGCCAACTTGAGAGGGGATGTTAAGTATGTTGATCAAGATTACCAAAAGGAAAGTCATCAACGGCCAAATTAACAACGGGTTTATCTCTTCACACAACTTGCTTAAGTCAAAGCTATTTGTCAAGGAATATCTCCAACAAAATTTTAAAATTGAATGCCAATAGCATGTAGGAATATTTCATTTCTATTCTATAAAGAAATTATGCAATAGTTTAGGGAGTATTCACTTATTCTCCTATTAAGCCTTTCAACGGCTAGTTAGTTTTATTTATATAAATAACTCTGTAAATTTCATTAGCAGACATAACAATAATTATACTCTTCATAGAATTCTTTTCAATTAATAGGATAATTGAGTTGATATAACATTTAGGTATATGGTTTACAAGTTTGATTCAACAGGTACTTACTTGACTCAGGTGACAACATTTTATTAATAACACAATTTGAGTTGATATACCTATGGTTTACAAATTTTATTCAACAAGGATGAAGTGGTCACAAGCTAAAAGTTTAAATAACAAGTCATTTTTCTTTGGTGGTTTTACGTTGTCATTACTACTTTAAGTAAAAGATGGAGATGAAGATGAAAATTGTGCAAGTGAATTCAAGTATACCATACATCATTAATGGGGATACTTCTTCAAACATAGATGGGGTGATAATCTACTCCCACAGGTTTCAGCTCAATTTTATGATTGGAGTGTTTCACCACAACTCGAAAAATTTTGTATTCAACCTCCTTCATCAATGGAATTTGATTAATTGAGTTACTTTGTGATCAAAAGACTTAATTAAACTCTTTATTTTGCTGGTACCACATTTTTTAAGATGTGGCCATGTCATAAGAGTGGCACTTGGTATTAACTTCGCATCAAGCACTTTAAAAAGGAACTATAGAAGATAAAGTTTTATTTATAGTAGTAGTTGTTAAACTCTTATCCTTCTCAAATAAGCATACTAGAACAAGATGAATCAGAATAAAATACAAAATATAAAATTGATCCAAAAGTTAGCATATTCAATTAAATGTTAGCATGTTCAATTAACACTGATTGGGATAATTTTTAGCATTGTCCTGAAATTGCGGGAAATACTTCCATATCCTCAAGAGCGGACGTGAAGAGAATATCCACTGAGCTTCCCGAGTCCACCAAAATCGGGTTGAGCTCCCTGTTCGCATGACGGTTGCCTTTATAACCAAGGCATTTTCGTGGGGGTATAGGACCCCTCCTCATCCTCCTCCGTCCACATGATCGGGACTTGCCTAATTCTGGCTTTCTTCGAGGCAGGTATAGTGAGCAGAACCTCTTGACTAGCGGAGGCATATATGCTGTAACTCTTCCTAGCTCTGTTTGAATTCCCTACTATTGTCGGCCCTCCTATTATCACCCTCACAGCAGGTGCCTCACGACCCATATCACCGGCCTGACCATCCTCACCCTGCTGCGCTCGACTCATCGGGTGCCCTCCTTCAATGAATTCGTCTAAATAACGATTTTTCACCAAATCCTCCACTAGGTTCCTCAGGTCACGACACTAAGATATTGAGTGGCCGTGATCGTTGCGGAATCAGCAAAACCTACTCTTGTCCTTTACATTTACTCGATTTATACATAGGTGTCGGGAGCACATGCAGACCTCGTTCCTCTACAACATGGAACATCTCCTCAATTGACACCTTCAATGGGGCATATTGCCTGTAGGTGGGGCTTTGGTCAACCATCTACACCGCCCTATCCCGAGTGAAGTTTCCCGAGTGTGGAGGTAGTAGGCGGTCAGCTCTGTTGCTATTTTGTGTGGGCCGGTTTGTAGGGGGATTACAGGGCAAGTTGCCACTGCATTGCCGGTAATCCCTGCGGTCCCTACTTGGGGACCTGTAGAGTAGAGCGAGGCCCATCGCGGCTAGGGGGCCCTTTGGTACGGGTTGTAAGGAGCGACCCGGTCCCTTATTCCTCTAGAAATCGACTAGCCCTGAGTAGGCCCTCCCTTCTCCTTATGTTTCGTTCCAATGTTCTGCTCACTGCTTAGCTTCGCAGTTTTTTCCTCCTCGATGACAATGTCTATCTTCATTTACTCGTAGGCATCGGAGTATGAGCGGATCGAGGGACTCCGCAAGTTGTACCAGGGTCTTCCCATCTTCACCCCTTCCTTCAATGCCCCGAGGTCCAAAACCGCCCGATGGTTTCTCTTGTCAAACTTTTGGAGGGACTCCCCCTCCTTCTGTTATATCTCTACCAACTCCATCATGGCATCTTTGAGAGCCACCGCCCCCCGAAACTACTTCGCGAACTCTGTGCACATTTGTTCGAATCTTAGAATGCTCCCCTGCGGTAACTTGTGGTACCATTCTCTCATAACTTGTGGTACCATTCTCTCACACTCCCTTCCAAAGTCAGCTGGAATGCTCTACATCTTTGGGCTGCTGTCAAGCCCTGGACTCCCATCACGTCATTGAAGCGCTCTATGTGCACTAGCGGGTCACTCTTCCCCAAAAACTTCAAGTCGGGGAAGCAGAAATCCCTGGAAATCATGACGCCCATGATTTCCGCTGAAAGTAGGGACTCATTATCCAATATGATCCTCCAACTTGGGGCTTTCCCGTTTCTCCGAATGTCTTCAACGACCTGTGCCAGCCTGTGCACCTCCCCCTCCAACTCCTCCGCACAGAAAGTAGGTGTCGTGTCTTGCAAGTGCTGTTGGAACTCTCTCTCCTCTAGGTTCGTCTCCTCCCTTCCAGCGACATTCTGTACCTTTTGTCTCTAGGCTTCATCTCCTACATTCCCCCCAGTGGGAGCGTTCCCGCGGCTGGATTCAGGAACATCATTGCTTGCTTTCCTCTGTTCATCCCTGAGTTCCTGTAGGATGGACGTCAGTGTCTCTATCTCCTTTTCCATCTGGTCCATCCTTTCTTGTATTTCTCTATCCCGGGCCTCATTGGCCACCTCCCTTAGTGTCACCGATTCTTCGGGGCTTACTCTTCTTCTGCTGTTTCCTCTCATTATCAAGTTGCTTTTTCTTTTTTGAATGTACTGGGAATTCAGGCTTTTGAGCCGATCTCCTGCAGACGGCCTAAAATATTGATGCGGTTTTCTGCTCGCTTCCAAGTAGTGTTGTGCCTTCTGGTCGTTGGTTGCCCGAGCAGGATTTCCGTTTGCTTCCTGCGTTTCTACGTTCACTGGAGCGGTGATGTCCTCCGACCTGTATCCACAGAAACAGTGTCAGGGGTCACTGAGTGTTTTTTCGACGAAAATCCTCTGACGCTCAAGTCAGTAATCGGGTTGATTCTTTTGTAATCCCTCTTAATCTGAGAGACCGAAAAAATAAGAGGTTCGGAGAGGTCAGGAAGAAGAGAAAATCAGAGTCCGGATAGAAAAATTAGAGCTGAAATCAGAATCTTTTTACCTTGCCCCTCGTCTGATATTTATCCCCCTGTTTTCCCACCCCTCTTTGCTTGGGCGCCAACCCCTACATTAATTGCGCCTGCGTCTTTTTGACAGCTATGGGTTGCTGCGGCACAACCTGAGAGTATGGGATATCAAACGGCTATAGGTTCCCGTGATCAAATGATGATGCCGTGTAGGTTTGTGTATAATGATGATCCTGTGGAGGCGTGCGCCGGTCATCGGTAACAGTGATGAAACCCTACGGTGTGGGGGTGTCTGTCAGTTATCAATTGTTGTGACAAGTTGTCAGGGGATGGGGCTGCCATGCTTAAGTTTGTTCTGCTCAAGTTCTGATTTCTCCTTGTTCATGGCACTGTTCGTAAAGCGACTAGGACCGCTCGATGGTCGAGGGTCTTTGTGATCTTACCCGAGCAGGATGAGAATATCAGAACCCGACTAGCTTTAGAACACTTAACCTCGACCAGCTTTGACACCCAGCAGGGGTATCTTCGTGCTAGTGATCAAGTCTTTTACTTTGACTGAATTGTCCTCAAGCGAGCCTACTCAGTATTCCCCAAATAGTAACTTTAAGTTACAGCTGTTGAAAAAAATTATAATTATAAAATAAAAATTAATAATATATAGTAAATATAATTTTAATAAAATTATTAAATATATAATAATTTTTATCATATAAATAAAAAATTATATTAATATATTTTTTAACCTATACCAATTAATATTTACCAAACACTTTAACGATAAAACTTAAACTGACTGCCCTCAATTTTAAGTCTAGTTCGCTGCTATATTTATATGGGAGCAACTACAGTACATGCATGTATGTGATACATGCTCAAAAAATAACCATTGGATTAAATGGAATATATCTAACGGTTGAGTTTTATTTTATTATTAAATAATAAAAAAATTTGAAACAACCAAAATCTTGTAAAACTGTTCATACTTTTAGTTTATGTTAAAAAAACAAACAACACTCCCTCACCTTATGCACGCCTCACCACTCCCCACCTCCCTCTCCTCTTCTTCTTCTTCCATGGCCATCAATGGCGGCGCCAGTCGGCAACGATCAACGGCGACAAAAGGACGGGCTGATGTTCTTCTTCCACAATTATCAACGGTGGCAAGGATGTTTCGTTTGTTGTGTACGACTTGTGAGGGATCGATGAATTTGATGTTTTTGGTTGTGGATCTGTTAGTTTTGTTAATTTTAGGGTTATATTGGATCGATCTAGAAATGGGTTTATGGGTTATTCTAGTGATTGATAAGGTGTATTAAACGGGATGATTTTGAATTGCATTTTGGATTTCTTATGTTGGGAACTGTTTGTTTAAATTTTTTTATTTGTCTGGTTTATTGAATTGTAATAGATGTAGGTAGTTTAATCTTTACTTCTTGCATCGAATTTTTTTGGACGTCCTAAAATTTGATCTTACTCTGAATGCAGAGATATAGTAGTGGTGGCAGTTTACGATCAAGCGCTATGTTATCTGCTGTCGCCACCATCAAAATGGTGTCATCTTCAACTGACGCCGTTAAAAATTCGGTTTATTCAATGGATATGTGGACAATCATATGTTGTTTCGAAACCAGCTAGCTCCTGTGATTGTTTCAGTGTTTTGCTAGTGCCACAGGGATTGATAGAGTCAAGGTTCAGAATCCTATCGTTGAAATGGACGGTAAACTAAAACCTCTCTAAGACCATAACTTATTTAACTTTTAAAAAATTTGAATTAGTTAGTATGTTGCTTAGTTCATTAGATTTTTTTTGAAATGCTTGCAGTTCATACGTGTTGTTTGATTAATTAGAAAAGGGATGGAAATGAGAGCAAATTCAATTTCTTGGAATACTTATTGCAAAATTATTATTTTCAGAGTCTGTTTCTTGAGTTACATGATAGGATCATAAGTTCGCTTGGTGCTAAGTTTGATGGACTGAGAAAAATGTGGAAATGAAAAGCAAATTGTATTGTGTGAATTCATAATTTATTTTGTATCTTTATGAATGATTTTTTTCTGCATGTTAATTAATAGTTTTATGTTCCATTTTTAAGCCCATTTTTAGGTTAACAGAGGACCAACTGTTTCATTATGTTGTAGAAAATTAATTTTAATCCTAATTTTGTCTTAATTTTGCAATCAGGTGATGAGATGACGGCAATTATTTGGCAAATGATAAACGACAAGTATGTTTTACTTATTTTACTATAACTTTCTTATTTTTCTTTTTCCAGAATAACCCTTTTAAAGCACATTGAAAAAGTTTAATGGAAATCGATTGAATACATGGTTGCAGCTCATGATTCCTTACTTAGATATGACTTGGGGATATTGAATCATGATGCAATTGATGGTAAGTTTACCACAGAAAGCACTGAAGTAATTCTAAATCTAAATTAAGTAGTGTAATAACAATTCACTTAAAATGATAAGAAGATTAGCTTGTAGTCAAATAATAGACCATATTCATTTGGAAATTTTAAGTGAGAATTTGATTGAAGGATAAATATTGACATCAGATTATAGCGCTGTGTATTATACATGTTATTGATTTAAAACCTATCATATGCCAGAATATTCTTAGAACAGTTCCTGATAATACTTTCTTCCTTAAATTATGTTGGATGTCATGAATTTCTTTGAAACACCCTTCAGAGCTTATTTCTCAAATGAATAGGTAGTAAGAAACCCATATGTATCGGTAGGCATGGTTTTGGTGATCAGTACCGTGCTACTGTACAGTCATTAGAGGGCCTGGAAAGTTGAAAATGGTTTTTTGGTAAGTTGCTTTAGGTGGATATTTCTGCCAATACAATGTGGTTGTTTTGTTCCTCTAAATGCAAAATGGTGCTTTACAATTTTCTGTCTGTTTCGCTTCCAGACCCAGAGGATGGTACTGGCCCTGTGGAGCTTGATGTAACTTGTAGTTATTCTTTTTTATAATGTTTGGCAGCCAATAATTAAGAAGTTTTTTATTTTATTTTACCAAAGGCCTATTTTTTATTATAAGTTTTTAGCTCCAGTGATCTTTCTTCCCCTTAATGAAAACTAAGACGTTTTTCCTAATGATATTAAGCTTAGAATAGTTAAAGTGTATGTGAAGGTTTAAAATAAAAGGAACCAATAATCTTTTGTTTGTCTGAATTTTGAAATTTTAATGGTATACTCTTCATTGGTCTTAGATGATAAATTATGAGAAGCGTCACTCACAATTTGAGTCTCAAAGTTTCTCTCAGAATTTATTTTGCTTTTATGAAAGAATCATGCTTTACATTGGAGCATTATTTAAGACAGTCTTATAATTTATTTTCCTAACTAGTGGATTATTTTAACACTTGTTTATTTATTTATTTATTATTTTGGTTTCTATCTGGTTGCTAAGAAAATTGAATTTGATATCAATTTGGGTCAAATGATCTGAGTAATTAGAGCTTACTTGTCTCTATGTGAGGGATTGTGAATTTTAGTTATTTTTGGCTGGTAAGAGAGTTTTGGAAAATGAATTGAAAAATTGAAGTCAAATTGGTTAATTGATTTGAGTAATTGAAATTGGCAGATACAGCTCAATAAAATTTTAGAACTTATTAATTTTCAGGATATAATTGATATGGTAAAATGTTTAGTGGTTTGCTTGTATCTTAAGTCTTTTTTATCTGGTTAGTGATGTTTTAGGATAAAATAGTTGTCTTGTTGTATGAGAAATGATGGTTGTAATATAGAAGTTTAGTTGCACATGATAATGTTGGTATTGTTATTGGAGTTCAGTTTTGCAGGAAAATTAGTTGCTCTACAATTTTACGATGATTTAATTGCTGTTGGAAATTGAAGTGTCATTTCATTGGAAAATTATCAGTTGGCATGAATGATCCGATGATATTTTGCTTGCTATTCAACTGGAATTTGAACCTACAATGCCTTAACTTTGGACTTGTTATTGTATTGTGAATGATAATTAGTTTAATTGCTATAGCAATAAGTAAATGAAACTTTTGATTGTTAGATATTTGGTTGTGCTTTAGATTTTAATTGATATTAATTTATCTGTTTATGATTTAATTGAATTTACAAGTTTACTTTCTTTCTTATTAATTTTTTGATTTGAATGTGAAATACATGAAACAAATTTATCCAAATTTTTAAATAAATAATTTTTAAAAAAATCAAAATTTGTGATAGTAAATATTAGTCATAAAATGTGTCACATTCCTTTGTGCCTATATATTTCTATTCATTTCAATTCTGCATATGATAAATATGTTGTTAATAAGTTGTGCTGAGCTTTTACTTTAAAACTAACCTTTTTTCCTATTTTTATTTGTTGTAAATTTATGCAATATAATAATCCAAATTTTTTCGGAGATGCATTTGGTGTAACAAACTTTTGGTGTATTTTTACGAATGATATATAGAAAATATTATGTTGAATATAGAGATAGTTAATTTAATTTATTTTCATTAAATTGTGTTTCCTATAATTATGAAACAAAATAAAAATAAATTGAGTTAGCGGAATGGGGAAATAAGCCTATAAATATGTAGTAGAATTAAAAATGGTTGTAAGATTATTTGCTATGGACATTTTGGCTAAAAAACAACGATAGTATTAAAAATCTCCATGAAATATATCGATGGGTTGTCTTTTATGTTAAACTAATAACTGAAATTCTGACACACTTCAGTAACGGCAATTCTCACCAAGAAACTTCGATAAATAGAGTACAAGAAATGTAAAGCAATAACCAAACTGATAGCAACCCCCGAATCAATTGAATTAAATAGTAATAATGAAAGCACAAATATATATAAATGAATTGTAAAATTGTACATTTGGGGATACAATTATACAATCAGTCTTTCAACTATGTAAATATAGTATCATTTCTAAAAATGTATCAACCGTGAGTTTAAGATTTAATTGTTTGCAAAGATTTTCATTAACAATAAATAGCTGTTTATTGTATTATTTTAATAAAATATGGTAATTTTGTATGAGGGCACGGACATACAGTAGTACATTATATTAGTTGAGATAATTCTCCTTTTTTTTTTGAACGCCAAATCTTTTGACTCTATCTCATTATTAAGAAAGTTATCTCAACTATTAAGAAAGTTATCTCAACTAATGTAACGCATGTATGCGTTCTTCATATAAAATCACCATATTTGATTAAAATGATAAATAAATAATCATTTATTTTTTATGAAAACCCTTATGAACAATTAAATTTTAAACTCATGTTGATATATTTTTGAAAATAATACTACATTACATAGGTGAAAGACAGTATTTGTATAAATAATTGCATCTTCAATTGTACAATTTTACAATTTATTCATTAATACGTGTTTGTGCATCCATTGTTACAATTTTACAATTTATTCATTAATACGTGTTTGTGCATCATTGTTGCCTTTTTATCACTTGATTCGGGCCGTCTCGCTATCATTTATTCATTAATACGTGTTTGTGCATCCATTGTTGCCTTTTTATCACTTGATTCGGGCCGTCTCGCTATCATTTATTCATTAATACGTGTTTCCATTGTTGCTTTTCTATTCACTTGATAGTTGATTCGGGGCGGCTCGCCATCGGTTTGGTGGTTGTTTTCTCTTTAAACAAAGTATGTAAGAGCTTTAAAATTTAATTTCTAATGAGTATCATCAAGCATGTTTCTCTACAAATCATTGATTTTTTTCTAGCTGACTAAAACGACTCTAAAGTTAGAAGGTTATAATGTAATAGCAAAAATACAATAAAAATAAAATAAAATAAAATCTCAGTCGATCGAAATTGAAAAGGAAAAAGGTATACAATAAGACACAATGAAGACATGATCTACAGGCAGTTTGTTTTCTCATAAAACTTTCAAGCGTAATAATAATATGACAATACAACCACCAAAAGAATTCCCTCCATGTACATAAAAACAATACAAAACCCATTTTATTATATGCACACAGCATGAAAACAACAAACAACAGAGATTTCTAGTGGATAGACCAGCTGCCCATCACATCCTATTAAAAACCAAAGACTCAATGTACATTGCCATATAGCTTTTCCACTTTGTTTTACCAAAATTGTAATACCTTAACCCACAAAGATACACCTTTGGGCCAAGAGGTGTGTACAACAAAGCAAACAAGCACACATCTGAAGCATAGAACCCAACAAAACAGACTCTCCAACAGCCTACTCAGGCAAAAAGCAAAAGAACAAGTTGATTGAGCTATCTTGGACCTTGGATATCTTCACTGCCTTCAGAACTATGAATCAGCCCTTAGCAAGCCTTTCCGACCAATTTCATGCCCAAGACTAACGAACTGGTCCTGAAATTAAAAGTTAAAAAAATTTAGCAACTTGAATAACAGATAATAAGAGAAATTCACTCAATATAAAATGTTATTGTTATCTGGCATGCAGCAATACATAAATGGATCTGTTCCAAACCAAGAAGCACGGTATAAATATTCAACATATTAACTCAGAATTTTGCATCCTCAAAGAATTGTGGATAGCGAGTACAGTCTATTGTGTTGTACTGGAGTTGTTGCCAAACATTATTAAACTACCATAACCCATTAGAGGACTATAAGAAGAAATAAAAAGATATCTAACCATACAAGAATGAACATCAACTGTGTTAACTCAACTAACAGAATTATCACCCAAAGAGTCCATTTGATTCTAAAGATCAACAACCATAACATTAGATTCAAAATCAAATTGAGAAAATATTAAACATATTTGCAGCAAAAAACTTCACATACGCTCCTGAAGGTTCCCTGGCACATACTAACAATACATATGCAACTTACGTTTCCATCCTCAATATCATCTATTCAAGACGCAATGAAATCCTATTCCCAATTTACCATTAGCATGGTCTATTTCGGAACCACCACAATCAGTGACATGAAACAACAAATAAATTTCAGCAAAGATTGTGAAGTAATAAATCTCAAATCTATTCCACCAATCTCCTCTAAGGTTTGTCTAAAAGAACGGTATATCCAATTAATTTCAAACTTTGTCAGAAGCCTCGACATTTTAAAATTACACCCAAAACCTTCTCTACTATTTCCTCTTCCAACGGATGGTCATTGACATAAAATCAAACACAGGGGCCTTCCGGTATTATCCATAGTCCCTATGAAAAAGAATTAGCAGCTATCAAGTATAAGCCAGCAGGTGAATCGTAAACATTGACCGCGCAAAGTAAAAGTTTTCAATGTTGAGCAAAGGCAAAACCATTACAAATTTACCAAAAATTCGAGATAAAAGCTGAAAGTAACCAATGAAATTTTCGCCTCAAAGCTAAAATTAAACTATCTAATCAGCCATTAATCTCCTATTTTTATAATAAATAAACAAAAATCATTAAATTAATCTAATTCACATCATGACATTTCCACAAAGACATAATTTCATCACTAAGCACAATAGATCAATAAAAATAAAGCTACCTGCAAACCGTTCCATGAATGATCATCAGGATCAGCGGCTGTGCAATCACGAGGGTTCTCAAAAAGAGAAAGAGAGAACTGCTTATCAACAACACCAACATCAAAATAAATCAACCCAGAACTGGGATCATCAACCCGTATGCATTTAACAGGGAACCACAGAAACAGTTCCTGCTGCGACACACCGGATAGTTCCCCGATCTTGCCCATAGACAAATACCCAGAAATGTTGAAGTCGTAATGAAACTGGTTCTCGAACTTGGCGTCACATGGCGCCGTTAGGTTGATTTGGAAGAATCCAGAGGTGGGGTCCACGGAATATTCCGTTATGCCCTTCGGCAGAATCCCGATGGGCAAGCCGTGAGCCTTCAAGTGATCGTATATTGACGAAGACGATTTTTGAGCTTTCGCTTCGATTCTGCAAAAACCCACAAACAAGATCGCCCATAAAATTATTCGACGAATCATTTTTAGATTTTTTTTGAATTTTTTTTTTTCGACTGCTTTGAGGTTGAACGAGAGTAAAGGAAATGGCGCTGTTCTGTGTATAGTGTGTTCCACAAGAGAACGGCGTGGATACAAAAATCACTTTTAAGTCAATATTATAAAAAGCCCCTTATGTTTAAACTAAATACGAATTAGTTAAGATACTTTTAAGGAGTGACAGATACCCAAAAACTAAGAAAAATTATATTTGGGAATATGAAATGTGTGTATTTTTAAAAGTATTTGGAGTATTTGTCGTGGTTTAAGAATAATTCAATCAATCTTTTCACAAAAATATTATTACTTCTTTGTAGAATAATTCAGTCCTCATTTTTTAAAAAAATTTTTATCTTCATTAATATTAGTGAACTCTCTTATGCTTTGTTGATTTGAAACAATAGGGTATATTTACAAAAATAATTCAATGTCAAGTAAGATTTCAAGTTGTTTGTTTAAAAATAATGAGCTATACGAGTTTTTTCAATGATATTTTAAGCTGTATTCATTATTCTTAATTATGCAAGAATCTCAACCTAAATGTCAACATATAGTGTGCGAAGGAAACTATTTTCAGATACATTGTTTGAGAGCGATTTCGTGCCCTAATTTACACGCCATGCGTCGAGCTTCAATTAAGATATGTGGTGCTGTTAATTTGTGAAGCTTAGAATCTCATGTCTCCACAATACTCCAAAGATACTTCTTATCTTTAACAATAATTACTCATTAATAAAAAAGGATTCTAAAAGAAAAAGAAAAAATAGTGAAAAAGATAGTATTGGTTTAAAATCGTTTTAGAGCAAAAATAATACGATTATTTTCTCATATTATATATAGAATTATTATAATCTAGAACTTATATTTTTATTTTTTTGTCGTAGCAATTAAAACTCCTAAGTCACAAAATATCACACTCACTCCTGCTAGATCACGATCCTTCACAAATGATTTTCTATGTTATGATTCAAATTTGATTTAGACTTGACATGTGGGTACCTTTATCACTACTAGAAGCAGCTAGCAAAAAATATTTTATATTGTATTATTGCAAACCCTAGACTCCTTATTATCTCATTTTTTAATTCTATTAAATCAAAATAATTTATTTAAATTAAAATAAGATAAAAACTCTAAAGTTTTGGCGTTACACTTGTTATAGTTATTGGGATCACTTTATAAAATAACACAAGACCCTTTATACATAAGTATATTAAGTAGAGTATCCCACCAAATAATATATTTAGCCTTTTAACTCAAATAACTAGTTATCTTGCTTATTAATCACTAGTGGTGCAGTCAATTAAATGAGCTAATCCGGAGATCATATGAGTACATACGATAGTGATTATAATAACTAAACATGTAATTAAATTAGCTTGATTATTTAATTCCAGGTTTATTCCACTAGAAATTTAAAACTGACCACCATAATTATATGCTATCTATGATAATGTTCTCCAATAATAATTCGACCTATGCCATATTAATTACTTTACTGAACAATCTTTTGTATTAAATCGCAAATTAAATTGATATATTAATTGTCTATTCAATTTAATTACATCTTAATCCTAGACACTTACTAGCTTTCATTAATGATCATATTCAACATACTAATTATGTTGACACACTCTAGTCAGAGAATTCTATGATCAAGTATCAAAAACCCATCAAGAGATGTGTTGTATAAATTCTATATTGTTAATCTATAATTTTATTGTACAAAATTGCTCCCACTAAGATACAGGATAATCTTGACTACAAGTATATGTCGCGCTCATTGATAACTTAAATAGAATAATAATCATAAACTTGAAACTATAATTAACTCAAGATTTAAATTGTAATAAAATATGCCTATAAGATTTAATAAGTCTAACAATTATTTCAAATTTAATTAAATCTTATATGTGATCCAGTTCAATTAGTTAAACTACATTAATAAATTCACGTATGATTAAGACAAATCATTCAATAAATTTACTACAGTCTAAACATAAATAGAGCGTCCAACTCTATTTATCAACTATGAACTCAATTTATTTAATCATAAGATAACTTGTATTTACGTCTTTTGTAAATCTATATGATGATCACATAAATACATAAAATATGATTAAATAGATCATAATCAAAATATTTATGTAATTACGATATTTGAAAAATATCTCAAATATTTTATTAATCAGAAAATATATCTTTCCTCTATTGTTATTAATAACATTAATTAAGGTTACCATGGTCTTTAGCCAATGTGCTAATGATCGATCTTTGAACGATTAAAGAAGAGAGAGACAATTTTAAATACAATTTTAGACAAAATTTTAAATATTGGATCACACTTATTTCAACATCTTAAATTGACTTTGAAATAAATTTCTTTTAAAAATAAAATGGTGGGTCTCACATAATATTATTGATTTTTCTCTTCTTTCTCCACTTTAAATCCCTTACTCGTTATATCTAATATGTCGGGAGTGACAGAGAATTTGAGAAATTTCGGAGATCAATTTGTATGGTTTAAAGTTTCTAAGAGAGAAAATAAACCCAAAAGAAAGTGAGAAACAGTGAAGAGAATACTTCTTTTCCATTATTCAGATACTCCCACCTAAATTTTTGTACTCTTTGAAATCGTCATTCTAAAATAAAGTCAACTGTCGTTCATAGAATAAAAAGAACCATTATATGGCAAGTATTACTGCCATTGTTTGTTAATGTTGGCAGCGATTGTTTTCAAAGCAAAAGTAACCTCCTCAAACAATAAAAGCGATAAATTAAAAAGGAAAAAAAAATTGTTATGGTTTGTTTTGAGTACTTTCTTCTTGGCTTTGGCTCTTTATAATTCTATTTGAGTTCGTAGAAGTTAAAAGTTTGCAAGATGGATTTTTGAGAGAAGAATACGAGGAGAGAGAAAAAAAGAGAGAGAAAAATAATTAATAATGGCTAATTAATTTTGCGTTAAAAAAATTTATATCAACCTCAATATAGGCTGTCGACATAATTGTGATCAAATGATTAAAAATTTGTGTTTAAAATTATGTCTCTTAGACTTGTCTTTAATTTAAATTCAACTTGTGATTCGATTTTGTTTTAATTATCGAGCCGTGGTATAACACTATTTTCCATTATCCTTGGCATTAGTTGTTTTTTAATAATGTTATATTAATAAAAAAAATCTAAATCCTTAGTAAGAATTACTCTTCTGAAGGTAACATTATAATAATTATTCTCTTTAACAAAATTTTCTTATTTACTAAAGCGATAATTATTAGGCATCTATAATTATACAATTAGTAAATTTGCCGGCAAAAGCATCATTTACTTGTAGTTATACAAGAAGAACAAAATTGTGACCGTATCATTTGTAAAATCTTGATATGGCAATTCCCATGTTCTGCGAAGGAGTTAAATAATGGATAAAAACTGGGTGCATCTTGAAAATAAATTTTGTAAAAGAAGTATATTGCTTTGTCAAGTCATTTATGAATGTTATTGCTGAAAAATGCATGTGGACTCCAAAATAATCAAGTTCGTTGTCCATACTGAAAATGTCAAAATACTTTTTTACAATTTTTGAGTGTAGTTGAAGCTCACTTTCTAAGTTGGGTATTTCATATAGCTATCAGATAAGGGTTTTCATGGGAAAGATTATGAATTAGGTTCTGATAGTAGACAAATGGCGATAAACATTTTTTCTAATTTCTAGCCGCAAAATTTGATTGTTTTGACACTGTAAGTTTGGTTGCTAAATGACATTTTTCTTGTGGTGAAATTATACTCTGAATAAAATTATTTAAGATAACTATACAAATTAAATTTTCAAAGAAAAGTCCCCCTTCAGATATTACATCATGTAAATTTTTATCTTCGGTTAAGGAAAGCCGAAAGTGTAACCAAAAAGTCAAAAAATAAGACGAAATGAGGATCACTTAACGAGTCCTGAACTTGTTGTAAAGTGTGAAATCAGCTTAAACATAGATGTTTTGTCACAGCACCTACAAGCAAAATAAATAAATAAATAAATAAATAGAATCTAATATCTATATATGGTAAAACTTCTCTATGCTCATAATATTAAAACTAAATTAATTTTATTACTATGAGAAGATTGTAACTTAGTAGAGATGTAGTTACAAAGATTATTGTTTTGACTTAATTATCTTTGTAATTGATATAAAGTATGTATTGCATTAATAATTTGAGTAGTGCTACACATCTCAAATTATTTATCCTAAAAAAATAGCTTAAATGACATGACATTCGTCAATTATTTATTAAGAATAATATAATAATTCACTCAGGTCTTATAAATAATTACCTACCAATTAATAAATGACATATCATTTGGAATGAGACTTGTATGCATGGACACACAATTAAATATGATACGGATTTGGCTTTATTAATGAACTGAGTTTTTTGCTAACTTTTTAAAAGATAAAATTGATAGTTTTTGGATAAGAATATTAAATTAGTTAAATCTTAACCGTATATTATTATACACGTATGTGTGCTAGAAAATTACAAAGAGTTGAGCATAACTCAGGTCAACACTATATCCAAATCTGATAGGATATATGTGGTTGTTCACTATCTTATGTGTATTAGTACTTTACCATATCAACATACATCAGTGCCTGTTAATGAGGCAATCAAAATATATTATGCTTTCTATTGTCTCCAAGATGTTAAAGAGGAGTTTATCACGAGCTTTTCCAATATGCGGATTGTTTGGGTAATATCAGCGACCCTCCTCGAGTCCAGCCGGTGTGAATAAAAGACCTCGAGGTCAACCCATCTCGAGCTCAGGCTAAGTTTTCTGCTCGAGGTCTTCATAACCCCGTCAAAGCTGGTCAAGGTCGAAGAGTAAAAGGTCGTCAAAGCTCGAGCTCCCTCTCCTGCTCGGGGTCTGCAAATTCCCAACCACGACCCAGTAGCACCAGTGACAGTGCAGAGAAACGATAAGATCCGAGCACTGCTGACCTAGAATAGTCAAATCCCCCTTTCGATGATTCAGCGTGCCGATCAATGTCCGTCGGCGCCCACACTGCAGTATGGCATGGCCCCGGTTACCGATGGTCTGCACACGCCCCCACAGTGTCATCATGTCACGCACGCATGCCCGACACTATGATCAGGCCGTGTGAGCCATGCCAACCAGACAGTCACGCATTCACAGGGAATATCACGCTAATCCCGGCTGTCAGAGGGACCTAGACACCATTGACGCAGGAACGGATGATCTGGGAGAGAAAGAACAGGAAAAATGGAGAATAAAAGAAAACAGACGGGTAAGTTGCAGGGGTTCCAAAAATTCACACAGGTTTTTCTTCTTCTTGCTTCCCTCTACTCTGATTTTTCGGAATTCCATTATTCAGAAAAGAAGACAAAAATACCCCTTCCATTCTTCCGGTCTCTCTAACTAAGAGGGATACAAAAACAACAACCCGATTACTGACTTGAGCGTCGGAGGGTTTTCACCGGAACAACACCGGGCGACCCCTGACTCTGTTTTCTGTGAGTACAGGTTCAGGAGACTTCCGTTCTGGTAAAGATAGAGGAACAAGTAATTGGAAGGCAGTCCTGCCCGAGCTCGAGCTAACCGCGAGCAGAAGGTTTTTAACACTATTTGAAGAGACGCAGAAAAACAGCATCAACATTTTTGGTGTCGTCTGTGGGGATCAGTTCAAAAAGCTTGATTTCCCAACACGTTCAGAAGACACAACGCAATGACGAGAGGAAACAACAGAAGAGGAGTGAGTCCAGAGGAATCGGTGACCTTGAGGGAAGTGGCCAATGAAGCTCAGAATAGAGAGATCTAGGAAAGAATGGATCGAATGGAGAAACAAATGGAAACTCTAACCTCCATATTACAAGAACTCAGAGATGGACAGAGAAAAACATGTAACGATGTCCTCGAATCAATCAGCGGAACGCCCGTCGAGGAACACGCGGAGGCGAAGCCCGAGGCCGAGAATACCAAATGTTGCCGTGAGGAGGAGACGAACATGGAGGAAAGAGGGTCTCGTCGAGCAATTGCAGGATACAGTACCAACCTCCCGCGGGGAAGAGCTGGAAGGGGAGGTGCGTAGGTTGGCACAAGTTGTGGAAGACCTCCGGGGAAACGGAAAAAAGCCCAAGTTGGAGGATAATGCTGGACAACGAGTCCCCACTCTCGATGGAGATCATGGGTGTCACGATCTCACGTGACTTCCGCTTCTCGGATTTGAAATTTTCAGGAAAGAGTGATCCGTTGGTGCACATAGAGCGGTTCAACGACATGACAGGAGTGCAGGGCCTTCCTGCTCACTCTTGAGGGAAGGGCAAGAGAATGGTACCGCAAGCTGCCACGGGTAAGCATCCTAAGCTTCGAACAGATGTATAGGGAATTTGCAAAGCAGTTTTGGGGCGCAGTGACCCTCGAAGATGATATGATGGAGCTGTCAGAAATAAGACAGAGGGAGGGAGAACCCCCCCGAGAGTTCGTCAAGAGGTACCACAGATCGGTCCTAGATCTTGGTGCATTTAATCATCCCCAAGCGTTGAGAGGACTGAAGGATGAGATCAGGATGGGGAAGCCATAGTATAATCTACGGAGCCCTTCGATCCGTTCATATTCAGATGCATATGAACAGGTGAAAATGGATATGGTGATCAAAGAGGAAAAGAGCGCAAAGGCGAGAAGTGAGCAGGCGGTGGAATAAAGAGGAAGGAGAAAGGAGAAAGGAGGTCCGCTTGAGGAGCTCACGGCAAAAGCAATAAGGACCGGGTTGCCCTACTGACCCTTACGGAGAGCTCCCGTCGCGGATGATTCCCGTGCCACCACGCAGATCTCCAGGCTGGGATCACAGGGAGTATAGGCATCGCGACGACCACCCATCCTACAACCAACCACCAAGCAGACCTGCGATGAACCACAACAGAGCAGATCGTCCATTGTCACCCCCACCAAGAAGCTTCCCAAGAGATCTGGCGATACTGGTAGTAGAGCAAAGCCCCGCTTACGGGCAATACACAAGGTTGAAGATATCTCTCGAAGAGATACTTCAAGTGGCCGAGGAGCGAGGACTGCTGAGCCCCCCAACGCCGATGGCCAAGTCGGCTGGCAAACGAGACAAGGGACGGTTCTGCCGCTTCCATGGTGACTACGGCCACTCCACATCACAGTGCCGTGATTTGAAGAACCAGGTGGATGATCTGGTTAGGAATCGATATTTGGACAAGTTTATTGAAGGAGGACATCCGGTGGTTGAGCAGCAACTGAGGGAAGATGATCGAGCTTATGAAATAGACTTGGAACCACCGGCTACAAGGGTGATCTCATGAGGGTCCACGATTGCAGGAAATTCAAATAGGGCCCGAAAGAACTATTGCGAGATATCTTGTTCTTGCTGAGAGGTTACATTCACTCGCCTCACTGCCAAAAGGTCAAGGTTCGGCAGGTGCCCATTATGTGGAGGGAGAAAGACGAGGAGGGGGTGTTGTACCCCCATGAGGATGCCTTGGTTGTGAAAGCGAACATTGCTAATAAGGAAGTTGACCGAATACTGGTAGATTTGGGAAGCTCGGTGGATATTCTCTTCAAGTCCACACTCGAGGATTTGGGAATAGCAGGTGCGAGCCTCGAGCAGACGAGCACTTCCTTGAAAGGATTCGGGGTATTGCACCCCTGACTCTTCCCTCACTAGAACCGAGCTCGTTGTCCATTGGGATATAGCTAAATACAGAAACAGAACCTCCCCTGCTCGAGGTGTGGATAGCAACTGATTCTTTCAATTGTTGGAACGCCGTTTCGCATTCTGGTGTCCACTTTGTCTTCCTGCCTTTCCTCATTTCTTGGAAGAAGACTCGGCATTTATCTGTGGCCTGAGATATGAACCTGTTGAGGGATGCCAATTTGCCTGTAAGACTTTGTATCTTCTTGAGGGTACGGGGAGATTTCATCTCGACTACTGCTCTTATCTTTCTTGGATTGGCCTCGATCTCTCTATGACCGACCATGAATCCCAAGAATTTTCCCGAACCAACTCCGAAGGCACATTTTTCTGGATTTAGTTTCATCCGATATTTTCTTAGGAGTGCGAAGGTTTCTTCCAAGTGCTTTACATGTTCCTCCGCCTCTTTCGATTTGGTGATCATATCGTCCACATGAACCTCCATTGTTCGGCATATCAGTAGCTTGAAGACCTTATTCACTAGTCTCTGGTATGTTGCCCCTGCGTTCTTCAGGCCGAAAGGCATAACCTTGTAGCAAAACAGACCCTGATTGGTGATGAAGGCTGTGCATTCCTCGTCTGGCCGGTGCATGGGAATTTGATTATAGACCGAGAAGGCGTCCATGAAGCTAAGCAGTCCGTGTCCAACCGTGGAGTCTACCAGCTGGTCTATCTTTCGCAATGGAAAGCTATCTTTTGGGCAAGCTTTATTCACGTCCGTGAATTCCACACACATTCTCCACTTCCCACTTGCCTTCTTCACCAACACCACATTCGAGATCCATTCGGGGTAAGAGACTTCCCTTATGAATCCCGCTTTCAGCAGCTTCTCCACCTCGCAGTTTATGGCCTTGTACCTCTCTTGGTTGATGCACCTCCTCTTCTGCCTCACTGGCTTAGCGTCCCTTCGTATTGCCAGCCTATGACACACCACCTCTATGTCAATCCTGGGCATGTCCTCGTGTGTCCAAGTGAACACATCGGAATGTGCTCACAGGCACTCGATCAGATTTTTCTTCAGCTCCTCGTTAATGCCCGAGACGATCCGGACCTTTTCTCGTGGTCGTCTGGCCTTATTCTAACTTTCTCTAATTCTTCAACGGGCTCCTGTCTCCTGTTCTTCGACTCCCCCCTTGAGTTTAATGACGTTATTTGCATTGCTTATTTGGCTGCCACAGTGTAACAGCTCATCGCGACCATCTGGCTGCCCTTGACGACTCCTATAGCCCCATTTACTCAGTACTTCAGGGCTAAATAGTGGGTGGACAGTACTGATTGGCTGATCCTCATAAACGGCCTTCCCAACATTACTTAGTAGGGGCTGACTTCATCTACCACCACAAATTCTAGCATCATGTTCTTTTCAAAAGCCCTCGAGTCCACAGTGACAGCCAATTTAATGATTCCCAGAGGGGTCAGCTTTCCTCCCCCAAACCATTTCAAGGAAGTGTTCGTCTGCTCGAGGCTCGAACCTGCTATTCCCAAATCCTCGAGTGTGAACTTGAAGAGGATGTCCACCGAACTTCCCGAGTCCACCAATATCCGATCGACTTCCTTATTAGCAACGTTTGCCTTCACGACTAAGGCATCCTCATGGGGGTATAGTACCCCCTCCTCATCCTCCTCCGTCCATATGATGGGCACCTGTCGCACATTAGCCTTTTTGGTAACAGGTGCAGCGAACAGGACTTCCCTGCTGGCAGCAACGTATCTGCAATAGTTTTTTCGAGCCCTGTTCGAGTTTCCTGCCATTGTGGGTCCTCCTGATATCATTCTGGAGGCTGGTAGTCTCGGTCATAGTCTCGGTCTTCCACCTCTGGTTGCTGCTCGACCACCGGATGTCCTCCTTCAATGAACTCATCCAAATACCAATTTCTAACCAAATCTTCCACTTGGTTCTTCAAATCTAGGCACTGTGACGTTGAGTGGCCGTGGTCACTGTAGAAGCGGCAAAACTGTCCCCTATCTCGTTTACCAGTTGGTTTAGCCATTGGTGTCGGAGGGCTCAACAGTCCTCGATCCTCTGCCACTTGGAGTATCTCTTCGAGTGACACCTTCAGCTTTGTGTATTGCCCGTAGGCGAGGCTCTACTCCACCACCTGTATCGCCCGATCTCTTGGGAAGCTTCTCGGTGGAGGTGGCGATAGGCGATCCGATTCGTTGTGGTCCAGCGTAGGTCGGCTTGGTGGTTGGTTGCGGGATGGGTGGTCGTTGTGCCGCCTGTACTCCCTGTGGTGGCACGGGAATCATCCGTGGCTGGGGAGCTCTCTTGTAAGGATTGTAGGGAGCAACTCGGTCCCTCATCACTTTGGAAGTCAACGTTCCTCGGGCAGGACCTCCTTTTTCCTTCCTCTTCATTCCACTGCCCTGCTCACTTCTCAGCTTCGCAGCATTTTTCTCTTTGATGACTATGTCCATCTTCACTTGTTCATACGCATTTGAATATGAACGGATTGAAGGGCTTTGTAGATTGTACTATGGTCTCCCCATCCTGATTCCATCCTTCAGCCCCCTCAACGCTTGCGGATGATTAAATGCACCAAGATCCAGCACCGATCGGTAGTACCTCTTGACAAATTCCCGGAGGGGTTCTCATTCCATCTGTCTTATCTCTGACAACTCCATCACGTAATCTTCGGGGGTCACTGCACCCCGAAATTGTTCTGCAAATTCTCTGCACATCTGTTCAAAGCTCAGAATGCTTCCCCGCAGTAGCCTGCGATACCACTCTCTCGTTCTTCCCTTTATAGTAAGTGGGAAAGCCCTACACCGCTTTGCTGCTGTCAGGCCCTGCACTCCAGTTATGTTGTTGAACCATTCTATATGCACCAGCGGATCACTCTTCCCTGCAAACCTTAAATCCGGGAAACGGAAGTCGTGGGGAATCGTGACTCCCATTATCTCCGCCGAGAGTGGAGACTCGTTGTCCAGCATTATCCTCCAACTTGGGCTTCTCCTATTTCCCCGGAGGTTCTCCACAACTTGTGCCAACCTACGCACTTCCCCTTTCAACTTCTCCCCGCGGAAGGTCGGTGCTGTATCCTATAAATGCTGACGGGACTCCCTTTCCTCCATGTTTATCTCCTCTCTCTCGGTAACATTTGGTATTCTCAGTCTCTGGGCTTCGTCTCCCGTATGCTCCCTAACAGGGGCGTTCTCATGATTGGACTCAGGAATGTCATTACATGCTTTCCTCTGTCCCTTCTTGAGTTCTTGTAATATGGAGGTCAGTGTTTCCATTTGTTTCTTGATCCGATCCATTCTCTCCTGGATTTCATTATTTTGAACCTCATTAGCCACTTCCCTCAAAGTCACTGACTCCTCCGGACTTAATCCTCTTCTGCTGTTTCCCTCGTTGTTGCGTTGTGTCTTTTGAAGGTGTTGGGAAATCGGGCTTCGAACCGATCCCTACAGATGCTGCAAAAAATGTTGATCTTTGTTTTCTACGTGCCCTCGAATAGTGTCGGTTGACTCACCTTCGCGGTGCACTTGAGCTCGGCGAAGTGTTCCCCGATTTCAGTTCTCCTTTATTCACTGAAACAGTGACATTCTCTATCCTGTACTCACGAAAACAAAGTCAGGGGTCGCCGGGTATTTTTTCGGTGAAAACCCTCCGCCGCTCAAGTCGGTGATCGGGTTGTTCTTGTTGTATCCCTATTTGTTAGAGACCAGGAGAAAATAAAAGGGGTATATTCAGTCCTTTTCCGTAAGAATCACCCTCCCGAAAAAATCAAAGGGAGAAGAAGAAATAGAACCTGTCTAAAATTTTTTGGAACCCTATGCCTCTGTTTCCATTTTCCTTTTATATTTCCGTTTTCCCGCCATTTTTCCTTCGAGGGGTGCTGGTTCCGCGCTTATGGTGCTTGGGCCCCTCTGACAGCCGGGATTACTACGGCACACCCTGGGAATGCGGGATGTCAGGTGGGCATGGGTTCCCGCGGCCTAAGCTTGAAAGTAAAATCTAAGGCCATAAGTCTCAATGCCTGCACAAGGTGAGACAAAGAGCCAAGCATAGCCAAAGATGGCTCGAGCAAGATAAGCTCGCAAATAAAATCTAAGGCCATATGTCCCAAAGCCTGCCCAAGGCGAGACAAAGAGCCACGCATAGCCAGAGATGGCTCGAGCAAGATAAGCTCGCAAATAAAATCTAAGGCCATAAGTCTCAGAGCATACCTAAAGTGAGACAAAGAGCCAAACATAGCCAGAGTTGGTAGGAGTAAGATAAGCTCACAAGTAAAAGCTAAGGCCATAAGTCTCAAAGCCTGCACAAGGCAAGACAAAGAGCCAAACATAGCCAGAGATGGCTCGAGTAAGATAAGCTCACAAATAAAAGCTAAGGCCGTAAGTCTCAAAGCCTGTCCATGGCGAGGCAAAGAGCCAAGCATAGCGAGCATTGGCTCGAGCAAGATAAGCTCGCCAAAAAAGGGGTTACGGCCAAGGATCTCAAAGCCTTTTCATCGTAATGCGAAAAAGCCGAAATGCAAAAGGGGTAAGTAGCGTTCACATCTTTACAAATGAGCAAAGCAAATAAAGTAAGCTAGAGTCCTGAAATTTCAATAAATGCAAGGGAAAAACTCGAAGCCTGTCGGAAACTTATCTCACAAAAATTTAGAACCAATTAAAGGTATGAAGACAAAAGTGGAAAACATTCTTTTTTTATTCAGTTCAGTCTGCCAAGGCTTACAAACACCACATAAAAAAAAAAAATCAAAATCCTTTAAGGAGCTGGGGCAGATGGATCAGCAGCTAGGTCGAGGGCTTGAAAGGAAGGAGCAGCCTGAGGATCCTCCTCGCTGGGGGGAACAACTTTAGCCTCCTCGGTAGAAGGAGCAGCTTCTTCGGGTCCCACAGTGGCAACTTCTGCATGCGAAGTTGGACCCCTTGGTTGCTGGCTATTGGCATCCTACCCAATCATATAGGTGTCCACACCAGCCTTGAGCTTAGACATGTCCAGCTCGAGATATTCCTTACCCAAGATAGACATGATACACTCGTAGCATAATATCAGCTAGTTATTGTACTCCTTATTAAGCTGATTGCCCAGGGAGTCCACTTTGTTCTAAAGAAGAGAAGTCTTGGCTTCTATAGTCCTTTCGAAGGAAAATATTTGAACATCAAAATCTTTCCTAGCGTTCACGAGCTCGTCTTTGACCATGGATGACTCCTTACTCAGTCGAAATGCCTTTGACTCAGCCATGGCAGCTGTATTCTTAAATTTGGATATTTTGGTCCAGAGCTTTGCCGACTCTTCCTGTTCCTGCTCCAGATTCTTCTTCAAGCTCTTGTTTTCAGCTATGAGTTTTTTTCTCAAAATTCATAACTCTGGTCTTGAAGGCTGTGGAAGCAGCAGCAACTTGAAATGCAGAGCGCTAGAAGGAATTGGCAAAGTTATTAGAGTGGAGGACTCAACTCATTAACAAAGCCTTTCCATACGTGCTTTGTGAACTCTTTGACATAAGACTCGGCGAAGTCGGTCCGCTCCCTAGAATATGCTAATCGGGACTTAATTGGAAGAGGGGTGCCAAAATCCCTCGAAGAAGCTTCTTCGACCACTCTCTCGCTTTCGAGAGGAGGAGGAAAAACCCTGACTTGGGAAATAGTAAGGTCAACTATGGACCTTTTAGGTGGAGCAGAGGAGCTGCTTAGGCTCTCGACAGTGCCAGGGCACTTCTTCAATTGGGCAAAACTATTGCCCATGTCTTCTTTCTTGGACGCTAAGCCAAATTCGACAAAATTGTGGTGGGTCAATAATTCCATGCATGAGCTAGCGTTGTCCAAGGCGGTATCCACATGGAACTTTAGCTCCTTGTTGATCCGATGTGATACACTCCAAGAAACTGTAGAGACCAAAAATGACAATAAGAAAGGGTTAGAAGAAAAACCAAATCAGAAACATAATGAGCAATAAATGACCTGAAGTACAAAAGCGAGAAGGAACTTAGGGAATTTCTTCTGTAGAAGAGGCTGCTCATCTCCAATCCCCCCAATAAAAAAGAACTTACTTTTCCAGTTGCCGCCAGACGTGGGGATATTAGTAATGGGTTTTTTGTTCTTAGAACTGGAGGTAAAGTAATACCAAACCGCATCTTTTGGGCTGCTATTCAGTTGGTAGATGTGCTTTATTTCGTCTACCACGGGCTCACCTAGATTACATTGACTCCACAAAATATATAGGCAGACAGTAACCCTCCACCCATTAGGGTTTAGTTTCCCAGTGCCAAATGCAAGCTGGTAAAGGATTCGGGCAAAATAAGGTTGTATAGGTGACTGACACCCACCTAAAGCACTTCGAGGTGAAGGTGACATACCCTCGAGAAGGATAGTCGGGAGTGTTATTCTTGCTCGGATGACGAAGGTTAATGTTGGCGGGAATACGGTAGATGGCCTTAAGCCTATCTAGGTCCTGTTTGGAGGTCTCACACCTCATGTAGTCAATAGCAAACGACTCGGCCTCCGATCTTTAACCTAGCCCTTTGCCTTTTATTTGGTCGGGTTTCTTACAGAGCGTCACCCTCGACAACATCGTCGATAATATTATCCGCCTCTTCAAGACTCGTGTCTCTTACTACAACCCCTTATCAGTACGGTAGAAACTAGAAGAAAAAGATTCTTCATGGGACATCCTTCTGTGTTATTATGTGGCATATATTTTTCCTAAAGACCAACGGCTTCCCCCACAACACATTGTTGTCAGATTTTGGAAAGCCGAACCACAATCTACCAAAATGGGAAACAAAAATCCACAAAACAAAAATGACAAGAGCGAGAAGAAGAAGTCGAAGAATTTATTCCTTAGATTGATTTGGAGGGCGGAAATTACGAAGACTACGACCGAGAAGTAGATTTTGCTTGTAGGCAGTGGACTTTAGCTTCGAGCAATGAGGGTACATAAAAAAGTGGAAAACGAGGAAATTAGGGATTTATAAAGAGGAAAGTGAGTCATTCTAGCAGACAGCACGATGCTCAAGGAGGCATGATTGTTCAGGAATAGCCTTTTAAAATTTAAACGAGTGGCCCAGATTAACCCATGCCACCCACATTAAGTGTGAAGTGACTGAAGAAGCGGACAGCACAATATAAAAAAGTAAAAGGAAAACCTGTTCGGGGCAAGTAATTTTTAGTTTTATCTCGTTTCACTCTCAAGACTAGAAACTGGGGGACTGGTGTTTGGAAAATGAAGAGCAAGCCTGCTCGAGGACAAGGCAATCGAGCGAAGCCACGATCACTAGCACAAAAAACCCTCTGCTCGATGTCAAAGTTAGTCGGGGTCAACTGTTCAAAGCTGGCCAAGCTCCGATGTTCACATCCTGCTCGATTAAAGTCGGAAGAAGCGGGAATGTCTACGACCATCGAGCGTGAATAAGAAGGAACCAAAGCTCGAGCAAAGCTAAACCCAAGTATGATAGCCCCACATATGTAGTTTAAGATGGTGAACGGTTCTTGCCGATAAGAAGAAACTAGCCGCCAAACACCCCCATACCATAAAGTCTCGTCACAAAGATCGATAACTGACAGGCACCCCACGTCATAGAGTTTCGTCAATGTTACCGATAATCGTCACATACCTCTATAGCGTCAACATTTCATCACTCGTGACCCATAATCGCCGGACATCCTCGCACCTTTAAATTTTGTCGATGTGACCCATAACCGTCGAGAAGACACGAGCACAAGGAATGCAAGGGATGGATCTCAAGTAAGGGTCCCAAGAAAAAAGGGATAAATATCCGACAAAGGGTGAGGGAAGGAATTCTTTCTCTTTTCAACTTTCTATTTTTCGGTTTTCTCTAATTACGAGAATTTAAAAGAATAAACCCGATTCATCGACTTGAGCGTCGGAGGGTTTTCATCGGAAAAACACCCATCAACCTCTGATATTTTCTCTGTGAAGATCATGTAACTTGTCTGAATTAAACTAATGACGAAAAAGACCACAAACACCAGTTCCATTAGACGATCCTGTTCGGTGCAAGCAAAAGTGTAGAAGAATTTTTAGTTAAGAACAGAGTTCATTATGGGAAATTACTCTGACTTTATAGCTTAATTCATCTCAGTTATATTTCCATACAACTAGATTTCTATATTAATATGCATTGTAGACAACTCTAGAGATTATATTAATCATGCTTTAGATTTCCCAAGTCACATTTCAAATATAAATGCTACTCTTTAATTCATTTTTAAAACAAACCAAAGAACCTTTCAAACTTATTACTCAATTTACTAGATTACGAATTACATCTCAACACACCCTCTTAATTAGTAATCTTCAATTGCTTCTTGAATTTTTAAAAATTCTCAATGTTGATAGCTTTGGTCAGAAAATCTGCTGGCTGCTCATTGGTGCTAATAAACTCCACGTTAACTTCTCCTTTGCTTACTAAATCACGGATGTTGTGATAATGCAGCTCAATGTGCTTCGACTTAGCATGAAAGACAGTCTTTATTGGAGCAATGGCTAACATGTTGTCGCAATAAATTATTGTTGCAGCTACTTAATCAGTTGCTGCAATACTCTGCTTCTGCTGAGGATAAGGCTACTGACCTCTACTTCTTTTAGGTCCATGAAATAACATTTGTGCCAAGACAAAAAAAAATTGACTGAAGTGCTTTTTGTGTCACCCCAGTCACTGTCAGTAAAACCAACAAGCTTGCAATTATCTTCTTTTCCATACATGCTCCTCTGCTTTTTTGTACCATGAAGATAGCTTTAGATTCTCTTTGCTGCAATATAATGGGACTTCCTTGGATTATTCATGAATTTGGAAAGAACACTAACTGAGTGCAAAATGTCAAGTCTTTAGTTAGTGAGATAAATCTATGAACCAGCCAAGCTTCTATAGATTCTTGCATCTGCCTTTTCTTCTTTTCCATCATGCTTCAATTTTTCGTTCAAACCCATAGGAATAGTTGCCGGATTGTATTTGAATATGTGGAATTTCTTCAACAAATCTTCTATGTATTTTCTTGACAAAAGAAAAATTTTCTTTTGAATTACTTTTCTTGAAAGCCAAGAAAGTACTTCATTAAGCCCAAGTTCGTCATCTCGAATTCATCCAGCATGCATTTTTTAAACTCTTCCACCAATTTCAGATTAATACCATAAAAATTAGATCATCAACATAGAGGCAAACTATATGGAAATCAGTACCTTCATTTTTGAAATAAAGATAAGGTTCACTTGAGCATGTCAAATCTTCTTTTAATGATATCTATCAATTCTGCTATTCCATGATCGAGAGGCTTGCTTCAAGCCATACAAGACTTTTCGAAGTCGATAAACTTTGTTTTCTTCACCCTTCACTTCATATCCTTTAGCCTTTTCAACATATACCTCTTCTTTAATTTCACCATTCAGAAATCAGATTTTACATCTAGTTGAAATACATTTAATTCCATTTGGGGTGCCAAGGCAAGAACAATTCGAATTATCTCCGTTCGGACTACGAGTATCCTTTTGCAATGAGCCGCGCCTGGTATTTTTTTAACTGAACCATCTTCATTGTACTTGATTTTGAAGATCCATTTCAACGGAATTGTTTCTTTTCCTTTTGGCAAATTAACCAGCGCTTAAGTTTTATTTTTCACAGCGGTGCCCATTTCCTCATTCTAGGTACCCTCAGTGGTCACGTTGGTTCCGTTGTTTTAATATCGGTGGATGTATAGGTAATATTACTAGGATGATCGAAGGAGATGGCGGTGTAGTAGAGAGGGTTTAAGCTGGTTTGGACAAAACTTGGGCTGGGGGTTTGTTACTCTGCTGCCCGGCTCTTGTTTGAGTTACGTAAGGTGCGTAAGTTTTGCATGGGTGTGGGCTCAGTGATTTTACTAGTGGGATTAGTAATTATGGTCTTTCTCTTACGTGAGGCGTGTGGTCAAAGGATGTGAGTTTAACATTTTTCTTTTTCCGTTGGTACTATTAGGAATTTAGGAATTTTGGTTTCGTTAGATGCGGTATTGGCGGCCATATGGTTGCTCAAGATAGGGACAGGATCTTCATTCTTGCAGCCCTGATTATAAGCATCTTCATCAACATTGGCAAGAATCCTTCGTTTCCCAAATTTCGAACTTAATCATGCCTTGAATCATGCAGAATCTCGTTTACTTTATTAGCTCTAGGTTTTCCTTTTCGGGAAACAATCATCTAGCGTCCAAACTTTGGAATAGTCTGAGCAACCTCGTAGCACCTTGATGATTATCAACCCCTTTCTGCCCTAAGTTACAATAACCCGATCAGGGCAGACATCACAGTTGTGCCCATACTTACCACAATCAAAACATAATGTGGGGAGACTTTCATACTCAACTTTCTGGACCTTGCCATCAAGTAGAAATTGTGAAATCAGAGGCTTTGTAAGGTCTACTTCTACTGAAATTCAGGCGAACTTCCCCCGTGTAGTAAAATCAGTATTATAGTCAATCCTGATAACCTTTCCAATTATTTGTCCAAGCAGACGAAGGATTCTTTAGTGGTAGTAGTGAAGGGCCATGCTCGGTGAACAAATCCATGCTATAACAGTCTCAATCCCATCCTTCGAGCTATCAAAACGTGGAGTCCATGGTTAAACAATAAGATAGTGCCCCATAATTGTCCATGGACCCTGTATCAAAACAAACTCCGCATCACCCTCCCATTGGAACCGAACTAAGAAATAGTCGTTTTCTAGATCAATAACAGAGAAGCCTAAGGTTGAACTCCATAGGGATCCCAATCGAGTACATAAGGCTTTATATCCAATATATCTCCCTAGCGGTTTCACCACCACTGTATGTTGCCATGGTTTAATCAGTTGTGCATGGATTTTTTGGGAGAAAGAAATAGAGGGCCTACTAGCACCACTGTCTACCACCACATCTGCGGGGTCAAAATCCAACTCATCTTCCCCTACAAACTAATTCATCCTCTGGAGTCTTTTGAGATGCTATTAATTTATCCCTAAATGAGAGAGTCCTGTATTATTGATGTCCTCTGCTTGAGCCTTAAACCTGGCTTTCTTGGTAGATCGGTCAAGTTCCTGTCGCGGTGGAGAGAGTTTTTCAAGTTCCATTAAAGAGAATTATGGTTTCTAGTGTTCTTTATTCACGCTTAGGATAAAACAATATGTAAGCAAGCATAAAGGAAATTTGCGAAGAGTACGTAGAGAAATCTAAGAACAAAATTATTTGACTATAAACGGCAATCAAAATCTGTTTAGCACTTAACATTACTGTTACATCAAACTCTCCTACCGGAAAAAGTCTCCCTGGCAGAGCATAATTTT